>JAREIK010000420.1:129535-164863 GCA_029783825.1 Sapria himalayana
ATAATAGATAGACTGATAGATAGATAGATAAACGGATAGATAATTAGTTTGGTAAATAGATATATAGATAGATTGATATATATATATATATATATATATATATATATATATATATATATATATATATATATATATAGATTAATGGATAAAAAGATAGACAGATTTCCAATTTGATAGAAATTTATACAAATAGACAAATAGATAGATAGACAGACAGATAAATAAATAGATAGATGAATAGACAGATAGACAGATAGAAAAATATAAAGATAGATAAATAGATAGATAGATAGACTGATAAGATGATACATATATAGGAAGATTATCAGATAGACAAATTGATAGATAATCATATAGACATATAGACATATTGACAAATAGATTGGTACACATAGATTAAAAGACAGATAGAAAGAAAGATAGATAGATAAATAGACAGAGAGAAAGCTAGATAAATAAGAAGATACAAAGATTCACATCTATGAAGATTCACAGATATACAAATAGATATATAAATAGATAGATAGATAGACAAATAGACAGATAGATAGATAAATAGACATATAGATAGAACGAGATATAGACATATAAATAGATAGATAGAGAAATAGAGAGACATATAGATAGATAAACGAATAGATAGATAGACAAATAGATAGATAGAAAATTTAAAGATAGACAGATATACAAATAGAAAGATAGATAAATATATAGACACATTGACACATAGGCAAATAAACAAATCAACAGATATTCAGATAGACAGATAGACAGATATACATATATATAGATAGTCAATTTGATAGATAGTTAGATAAACAGATAAAAATATATAGAGATAGATAGTTTGATATTTAAGTAGATAGATAGTTAAAAAGATTGATAGATTGATAGATAGACACATAGATATGTAGACTTATTGAGAGATTTATAGATAGGTAGAAAGTCATATAGACAGATAAATAGGTAGACATATAGTTAGATAGACAGATAGACAAATAGATATATAGATAGATAGAAAGATAAAAAAGATAGACACATAGATTGAAAGACATATAGATAGATAATCAGATAGATAGATAGATAGATAGATAGGCAGATAGGCAGATAGAAAATGAGATAGATAGATAGGCAGATAGGCAGATAGAAAATGAGATAGATAGATAGATAGGCAGATAGGCAGATAGAAAATGAGATAGATAGAAAAAATATAGATAGATAGATAGACAGATACATAGATAAACATATAGAGATATATGCAGATATAAATATAGACATATATACAGATAGACATATAAATAGATAGACATATAGATATATAAACAAATTTACATATAGGATGTAAGACAGATATACAAATAGACAGATAGAAAGAAAGAAAGATAGTTAGATCGACAGATAGACTAATAGATAGACAGACAAATAGATAGACATATAGATTGATAGGCAGATAGATATATAGATAGATTGATAGACAGATAGACAGATAAATAGATATAAAGATAGTTAGATAGTCAGATAGATAGAAAGCCAAAAAAATAGATAGACAGATAGGTAGATAGACAAATAGGTAGATAGATAGATATACAGATAGAAAGAAAGAAAGATAGATAGATAGACAGATCGGTAGATACATAGATAGGCAAAAAGATAGATATACAAATAGAGATATAAATAGATAGACATATAGATAGATAGATCATATAGTCAGACAGATTAATAGATAGAGACATAGATAGACAGACATATATTAGATAAAGAGATAGACAAATATACTGATAGATAGATAGACAAATAGACAAATACTTAGATGCACATATAGATAGATAGACAAATAGATAGATTGATCGATAGATAGATAGCTAGATAGTTAGATAGAACATAGATAGATAGATATAACATAGATAGATAGATAGAATATAGATAGATAGATAGATAGAAATGAAGATAGACAGATAGTTATATAGATCTATAGATAGACAGAAAGACAAATAGATAGATAGACAGATATGCATATAGATAGATAGACATTTTGATACATAGACACATAGAAGAATGTACATATAGATAGATAGATAGAGAGATAGATAGATAGACATATAGATACATAGATAGAATGATAGATAGATAGATAGATAAAAAAACAGATAGATATATAGGCAAAAATATAGAAAGATTGATAAACAAATCAATAGGTAGATAGATAGGCAAATAGACAGATAGACAAATAGTTAAAAAGTCATATAGATAGATAGGCAGATAGACAAATAGACAAATATAAATATAAAGAGATAGATAGATAGATAGATAGGTATATAGGTAGATAGATAGTATGTCATATTGATAGATAGATGTGTCAAATGGGTCACATACTATGATACTAGGTATGGTGGTGGTAGTGATAGTAGTGAGATAGTGATTATGAACATGGATACCTTGTTCGGAGATGATGATATTTTCATTCAGCTACTCAATCCTATTGACTCACTACTATCACTACTCAATCCTATCACATACTGATACTAATAATCTTGATATATTATAGTGGTGGAAATCATATGAGTCTACCTTTCCCGTGCTATCTAGTATGTCACGGGATCTACTGACTCCTCTAATGTCGAGCGTAGCATTAGAGTCTCCTTGTTCTAATGTAGTGAACGTGGTTTCAGATAGGAGATCGAGATTACGTCCAGATATTGTTGAGGCCTAGACCTATTTGAAGGATTGGGAGGATTCGAGGTTTAGCATCCTTGATCATGCTGGAGCTGGGACAGGGACTGCATCCACATCCACTGGGAAAGTGGAGGAGTTGATTGTGGATGATGATGATCCATATGATAGTGATCTTGATATTGTGGCTGATGATGCTCATGAAATGCCGATTAATGATTGATGATGATCCACTGCATTTTGATTTAAACCAGGACCGTATGGCCAGGTTTAGCCCATACGACTAGGTTTGGCACGACCGAGCCTGGCTTTAATAAACCATGCCAGGCCAGGCACGACACTATACAGTAACCGTGCTGTGCCTGGCCCGGCATGAAAGCATGGCCGTTCTCTAAAAAAATGGGCTGGGCCAGCCTGACGCGGCCCGTTTGTCACCTCTAGTTATAATAATAAAAATAATAATAAGATGATGATGATGAATATGAAGAATAATAATAGGAAAATAAGAAAAAGAAGGAAAAAAAAGAAGATGAAGAAGGTTTCAAATAAGAATAAGTAGAAGAATGAGAAGAAACAAATAAGTACAAGAATAATAAATAGAATACGTAGATGATGATGAAAATTAGGACAAAGAAGTAGCAGACTTAGAAATATGAGTTAATTAATAAGAAGATGAAAAAGAATAATAGGAGCATGAATAAAAATACGAAGAAAAAAAAAGAAAAAAAGATGATTAAAAAGAAAAAGAAAAAGAAGAGGAGAGAAACAAAAAAGGAGAAGATAATGATGAAAATATAGAAAACAAAGAAGAAGAAGAAGAAGAAGAAGAAGAAGAAGAAGAAGAAGAAGAAGAAGATCAAGATGATGGAGAATAAGAAGAGGAAGAAGAAGAAAATAAGAAGATAAATACGAAGAAAAAAAGTAGAAGAAGAAAAAGTAGAAGAAGAAGAAGCATGATAAGATGAAAAAAAAGGAGAACTAGAATATAAGAAAAAGGAGAAGAAGAGGTAGAAGAAGAAGAAAAAAAAGTAGTAGCAGTAGAAAAAGAAGAAGAAGAAAATGAAAAATAAGATGATGATGATAGTGAATTAGAAAAAAACCAAGAATATGATTTAGGTGAATAAGAAAAAAATAAATACAAAAAGAAGGCAAATAAGAAGATACAAATGAAGAAGAAGAATTTGATGATGATCATGATTATTATTATGATCAAGAAGAAGATGAAGAAGAATAAGAAGAAAAAAAATTATAATTATGATGATAACGATGATGATGGAGAAGAAGATGATGATTATGTTGTTGAAAAAGAAGAAGAAGTAGTAGAACAATATTAATATGAACATGAAAATGATGATAATAAGAATGCTGAAAATAGCAAATAAGAAACACATGAAGTAGAAGATGAAGAAGAATAAGAAGTAAAATAATGATTAAATCAAACATATGATTTACAAGTTATACAAAAAGACAAAGAAGAAAAAAAATATAATTTTGAAAATGATGATTATGAAGAACATAAGAAGAAGAAGAACATCATCATCATCATGGTGAAGAAGGAAAATAAGTTAAAGTTGAATAAGTAGAAAAAAATAAGAAAAAAAAAAGAAAAGAGAAAATAGAAGAAGGTTTAAAAGAAGAACAATATCAGAAAAAAGATTAAAAAGAAAAAAGAAGAAAAAAGATCAAGAAGAAAAAAAATAAAGAAGAAACAAAAGAAGAAGAAGAAAAAGAACAAGAAGAAAAAGAAGAAGATAATGATGATGATAAACAAGAAGTAAGGGTTTATGTAGAAGAAGAAGAAGATGATGATGATGATGATGATGATGATGAGATGTATATAAAGAAGAAGAAGAAAAAACATTAGAAGAAGAAAAAAAAAGAATATAAATAGAATAAGAATAAGATACTTATGATGAAAAAAGAAGTATAAGAATAAGATGATAATGATAAAGAAGTATAAAATGATAAATAAAAATAAAAAATCAGAAAGAGTCTAAAAAAGAATAACATGGAGAATAATTTGATGTTGTAGAAGAAGTAGAAGAAGAATATAATGTAAAAAAATATGAATATATAGAAGAATAAAAATTCTAAGATAAATAAGATGAATAAGAAAATTAAGAAAATTAAGAAAAAGAAGATGATGAAGATGATCAAGTAGAATAAGTAGAAGAATAAAAAAAATGGAAGAAGAAGATAATAAAAAAATAAAGAAGTAGGGGGAGATGAATATGAAGAAGAAAATGAAAAAATATATAAATTATAAAAAAAAGAAATTATAATAAAATGAAGAAGAAAAAAATATAAAGAAGAATAAAAAGTTGATGTCTAAAAATAAAAACAACAATGAGATGAAGATCAAGAAGAAGAAGATGATGATGATAATGATGATGAAGATGGTGAAGAATAAGTAGGAGAAGAATAACAAAAAGAACAAGAAAAAGAAGAAGAAAAAGAAAATGAAGAAGAAGAAAAAGATGATGATGATGAAGATGAAGAATAAGAAGAGGAAGAATAAGAAGATAAATAAGAAAAAGATGAAAAGATAGAAAAGAAAAAAAAATAAGATGAATAAAAACAAGAAGAATATGATGAAGAAGAATAAGAATAAGAAGACAAAGAAGAAGAAGAAGAAGAATATAATGATGATGATGATGATGATGAAAAAGAAGAAGAAAGTAAATTTAAAGTAGAAGAAGTAGAAAAAATTGAAGAATAAGAAAAGAAGAAAAGAAGAAGATGATGATGAAAATAAAATGAAGAAGATGAAAAAGAAAAGAAGAAAAAAACGAATAAGAAAAAGATGAAAATAAAATTATAAAAAGAAGAATTATAAATAAAGAAGAAGAAGAATAATAATAAGATGATGAAGATGATAATGAAGAAAAACAAGAAGTAGTAGTGATAGGAGAAAAAGAATATGAATAAGAAAAAGAATAATAATAAAAAAATAATAATATTAATACAAAAAAATGAGAAATAGTTATAGAAGACGATGGTGATGATTATAATGATAAAAATGAAGAATAAAGTCAAAAAATAAGAAAAATATAAAGCTGAAGAAGAAGAATAAGTATAAGAATAAGAAGTCAATGTTTATAAGGAGGAGGAATAAGAAGAAGAAGAAGAAGAAGAAAAAGACAGAAAAAAAAATAACAAAAAAAGGAGGAGAAGAAAAAGTTAAAGAACAAGAAGGAAAACAAGAAAAAGAATGATAAGTAGAAGAAGATGTAGATGAACAAGAAGGAAAAGAAGAAGAAGAATAATAAGAAGAAGAATAATAATAATAATAAGATTAAAAATAAGAATAAGAATAATAATAATAATAATAATAATAATAATAATGAGAATAAGAAAAAGAAGAAGAAGAAGAAGAAGAAGAAGAATAATAATAATAATAATAAGTAGTAGTAGTAGTTGTTGTAGTCGAATAAAAAGAAATCGAAAAAGAAAAATAAAGAAGAAAGAAAAAAAATTAGAAATTAAATAAATAGATGAAGAAGAAGAAAAAAAGAAAAAAAATAATATGATGAAAAAGTAGAAGAAGTAGAAGAATAAGAACAAGAAGTAGATAAAGAATAAAAGTAAAAAAATAAGTAAAATATGATGAAGAAGAAGAAAAAGAAGTTGAAAAAATGGAAGAGAAGACTGAGAAGAAGATGGAGTACAATAAGTTAGATAATAAAAAGATTGTGAATAAGATGTAGATGATGATGATAATTATGATGATGATGATAATAATGATGATAATGAAGAAGAAGAAAAATAAAGTAAATTTGAAGTTGAAAAAGTTTAAAAAAATGAATAAGAAGGTGAAGAAGATCTAGTAGAATGCAAAAAAGAATAAAATTAAAATAAAAAGGATAATGAAGAAGAAGAAGATGATGATGAAAATGATGATGATGATAATGATGATGATGATGATGATGATGATGACAATGATGAAAAGAAGAAAAAAATGAATAAGAAAAACATTTGAAAAATTAATAAGAAGAATAATAAGATGATGATGATTAAGAAGAAGAATAATAATAATAATAAGATGAAGATTAAGATGAATAAACATATGATGAACCATACAAACAAGAAGTAGTAGATGAAAGGAGTAGGAGAAGATTAATAAGAATAATAATAATAATAATAATTGTACAAACAAAAAGAAATAGTTGTCGAATGAGAATATATTGATGATGGTGATAGAGATAAACATGAAGTGAAGAAGAAGAAAAGTAGATAACAATGAGATGAAGACAATGATGATAAAGAATAAAAGAGGATGGAGAAGGCATCACATCTGAATATGGTATCTATATCCATATTTGGAGCTAGTCTCCTACTACCACCATACCTTGTATTATGTAAATAACTCAGTCAACTTCTTATGAATGAACCCTTCAAGTTGGTGTTCCTGGTTCATGCAAAAAGATATATATATGCCAAAATATTCTCTACCCCTTCTACCATAATCCTAGGGTTCATGTAGGTAGCTAGACAATATAGAGAATGAATAATGGACCAGTACTTTAAGTACTTGGTTTCCATCTCAAGAGCCATGTCATTAAATATTGTATCATCTCAACTTTCTAATCATGCTACTAATGTTGCATATGCACCTGAGTTCAATGCAAGTCATGGGAGTATAAACTAACGAAAATATGTTCATTATTTCATAAAAAATCTTCCGAAATATCTTAAATGAAATTCTTGAATCCTAATCAGTATCATCAATAAAATGTTTTTCTTTCTTACTATTGATGTAGTAAGATATCACGTGTTTGTATCCAACACATGACTCCAACACATGTATGTGTAATTCTAATGGTATCACATTTGTTTGTAATTTCTACTTCTTTAGACATGTAGACAAATAGATACTACCAAACTCTAATTGTCCATTAAGCATCCGAATATATTTTACTGAGTTATATATTTTTTCTTAAGTGGATGAAACAACCTTCATCCCCACTTATACTATGATGTTAATGAGTGACACATGTATTTAAAATAAAAATCTTTCTGAATGGCTCATCTCTAATGGTACTATCAAATATGTTAATGGTTATGCCATTATTAGATGCATTATTGAATATGATACTATATATTTTATTTCGAATATTATATTTTCTAAAGATTCTCATCATTCACTCATATATGGCCAGATCATCATTAGAATGGAGAATCTCTGAAAATCATAATATCTTTTTATTTAGTGTTCATTTAGAATTTACATAGTGAGCATTGATATATACAAAAGATACATCATCATGACTAGTCTAGATATCGGATGTCACAAATAAAATGATACTATATTCCCTAAATTTATTAGTTATTATTTGTTTTTCTAGCTTATAATATTATAGTATATTGTTCCTACATTCAGACTTAGGAATCTTATGATATTCAGGCTTAAAATAGGTCTACATGAAACTGACTATCATTGGATAATGTGAAAATCTAATCATAATACCAATTACAGAGATCAGCTTGGAAATGTCTTCCCTCACTAACTCGTTGTAGTATATGAAGGTGGTCAACATAAAGGCTGAATAGATCGCACCACAAAGACCTTACCATTTAGTTGGGGCTGCCTAGGTCAAATGCACCATGTTTTTTAGTAAATTGTTTGGCATGCTTCTTTATGTTCTCAGTCCCACATGCACTACTATAGGTTAATATTTTCTTATAATATTTGTATTGTGTCTATTCTTCATCGACACTCCTAATATTTTTATTTTGTATAGTATTAAAGTGAGTCCAAACTATAGATTTTCTTCTAGTTTTTTATTTTTTAGATATTTGAGTCAAGACTATGAAAGAAAACAAGGTTTTAGGGGCCCCAACCTAAGAAAATTTCAGTGTGTTTTTATTATCAATATTAAAATTATCTATATTTACGTCAATCTTAATCTCATCCTCATCATTAAATTCACTATATTTTAAATTTTTATTGGTTTATTAAATCTATTCTAAATTTTATTTTTTATAAATTAAATATTATTTGTTATTAAATATTAATAAAAAACTAAAATTGTAAAACTAAATAAAAATTAAAAAATAATACCCATTTGGCATTTGGCCATTTATGGATTGTAGATTCCCAATTGCCGTAGCTGATGTCTAATATTCGAATCCAATGTCCAAAGCATAGTTCGCACTTGAGTCCCAAAAGTTAAATGGCTAAATGATTTAGAGAGAGGGTCAACTTTAGAGATGGAGTTAAATATTAGAGATTTAAGAATTAAGATTAGACAGAAAGAGAGAGAATTTGAGGTGGGAGTTTGAGAAGTGAGGGAGAGATATATATAGATAATAAAAAATTATTTTTAAATCTTATTTTTTAAATATTTTTTAATTATTTTGAATTATTTAGGAGCAAAATCACGACATCCATCATATTTTCTTCCCTAGCTATTGGGTGTGCATCCAAAAACTAGATGTTTCTTGGCATAATTATTTCTATCATTGGGTCAGTTCAGCTCGATGATTCTAGAAGGATTTGGAATTGGGTGAGAACCAAGCCCGACCTCAAGGCATGAGGCGAGCCTAGCCCAATGAGCGATGGATCACGTGTCATTGGAGCCCAACACCCATAACCTAGTACTCAGCCTGAGTTCTAGGGCACGGTGATGAGTCATGTCGCTGGACCTTACATTCGGGCCAGGTAGCCAGGTCGTGCCTAGCTCAACATGGTGCCGGACAAACCCTAGCCCATCATGGCACAACACGGGCCCATGCATGGTTCTTGACCATGCCATGCCAGGTCAAAAACAGCTTAGTCATGTCGTCCCTCATGTTGGACTGATGCTGCCAGGCCCACTTGACACCTCTACTTTGATTTAATAGCTTTATATAATATAATGACAATTTATTTAAGAAAGAAAA
Source organism: Sapria himalayana (assembly GCA_029783825.1). Lineage (NCBI taxonomy): Eukaryota > Viridiplantae > Streptophyta > Magnoliopsida > Malpighiales > Rafflesiaceae > Sapria > Sapria himalayana. The sequence continues at coordinate 139,088 of JAREIK010000420.1, forward strand.
GCGCTCACAAAGTTGTGACCATTAATGAGGCCATGACAATAAATAAATAAATAACCCTAGAATTCCTTCAATAAAATTCTATTTCTCTTCCAATACCACAAAAATTAAACCTTAAATCCATTAATCTAATTGATTTGATGATGGAAAAAAGTTGATCATCGATGAAAATTTCCAGAGAAATGAACCGCAAAAAGTAAGAAAACTGACAGAACATAGTGCCATGTAAATTCCATACCAAGTCATGACACCCTGGTGATTTTTGATATAGAACAGGAATAGTGATGGATGTACTTAGTTCTAACAAAGAAACATTTTTTTAGAGAGAGAATTCAAAAAATTCAACTATCCTTTTGGGGACATCATAAAGAAGAGGAATTAGATATTTCTTTGCATCAATAGAGAATATAGCGATGCTTCCATTATGAAATAATTCGATGCCAATTTGGATGATAGTTATAAGGAAAACATGCTATGTGAGAGATATTCGGGTATGCTTTGATAGGGGAAAATAAATAAGTTTCTTGGATTTCTAGGAGCCAAGAATAGTATGCCTTTTAAATCTCTCCGCAGACGACTCAATTTTCTAAGATTTACCAGTCAATTGATAGATGAAAATGTCATATGAAGGGTGACATCAAATAATACAAATAGATATTTCATGTTTGAAGATCTCACAAAGCTGAGTAAAGTTTGATTGTGTTCCATATACTCATTTTTATTATCAACACTCCATGTCTTGATGATCATTAAAGAGATGGTGATATTATAATATGTCATCCTTGTTAGTTATAGTTTTGATATTAGGATGATTCTTGAAAATTTAATTCTTGGTTTCTTAGATGGTTAATTTTTTGGCCAACTAACTCTCTTCCCTAATTGATTTATTATTTCTAGCTAAGGGAATCCCCATAGATGAACATAATTATGTAAAGTTTCCATGAACACCCTAACATTGTCAAGTATTAAAAAGAGAATTGAAAAAAATAAAAAAGAAAATAAAATAAATTTTGAAGGGGAAGAATCAACAAAAATTTGGGAAAAATGTATAATTATTCACGAGAGCTGACATATAAGTTTTGGAAAGAAATGGTGGAAGATGAGAAGATGAGCAAAGCCACCTTGAAAATTCCCTAGCTATACATTGAGGTATGTTTGTCTTTTGAAAAATGCATAGCAGGATTGGGAAAAAAAATAAGAAAGAGATAAAAAATAAGATTCAATCCCTATGCACATCAGTAGTATAAAAAGCTGGAAAATGAGATGCAATGTAAAAATTATATCTCAAACAAAAAGAAATATTCTTTATCACAAACTAAGAAAAGTTTGAATACAAGATCAACAAACTCTTGGAAGAATTATTGAAGTGAGTAGATCTAGGATTGATTGGTAGTGTTGAATTATTTAGAAAATTGTATGAAGCTATCGTAGAAAATTAAAAAAAATGGTGATGAAAAGAAATGAAACGAATGAAAATGACATGTAATATCAGGAGAACTAGTGGATAGAGGAATTGAGAAAATTTATTGTAAATCAAAAGGCCTTATTTTACAATGGATTTTTTTGAGAGTGTAATAAATTCCATTAGGTCAAGATAAGACATATTGGACTACATTATGGTGAAGATATTAGACTAAGAATTTACACAAATTTAGAGATTTGAAAACACTATACACTTCTATTGCACTATTCGAGCGCTATAGGTTAGATTTCACCTTTAAAAAGTATGATCCAAAAAAAAATCTTATTGTCAACTTCTCTCAACACATTGATTTATACTTTTTATTTATTTCCATATTTTGATATAGTATTCAATTGTGATGACTTTGTAAGTTGATATTAAATAATTTTATTTTATTGAGGAAGAAGTCATTACTCAAGGATGATTGATAGTTTTAGTGTGAAAGTTTGTTTGATATTCAATATCAAAGATTCTTGAGTATTTTTATTGATATTAGATGATGTATAACTATGGGAAAGAGATATAATTGGATTAATTTCACGACTTTGGAATTTTAATGGATTTGATAAATAATCATGAAATTTGTATGTTCAAAGGTATTTGGTGATATCGTAATTTATAGTTTATCGAAAAATTTCAGCATTCATTCTTAGATAAAATTCTACTTAATAAGTCATAATAATCTTTATGTGTCATAACTCTACCTCTTCATTAGCATTATTCTTCAACTATGTAACACATTTTTTATGGCTCTGATATTCTAATGGAGTCATAGTTATACTTATCTCATAATAATTAAATGGTCATGATATTAATTTTATGTCATATTAACTACGTATCACTTTAGTGCTAAAAGTAATTGTTATTTTATAGGATCACAGCTTTATCTTTACTAGGATTTTCTATTCTAATGTTAGAGTCACAACCTTTTTCCAAAGTGATAATTTTTGAGTTAGAGAACAATACAAAAAAAAGTTTATTTATGCCAAAGCTACACTAATTATTTAGTTTCATGACTTTTAGACAAAAAAGTTATACAAGGAATTTACTTGAGAATGACAACTCCCCAACGATTTGGCTCTTGTCTTCAAGAGAAGGCAAAGTTATGATTTTTATGTAACAACTAAATACCCAAAGACAATAAACTTTCTTAGTGTTGCAGCCATGTTATATGCAAGAAAGGTTAAGGGAAAGACATCTCTAGTTTCAGCATGTGGCCATGTTATATATAAGAAAGACAATTCTCAACATTGTGGCCTTTCCTAAGCACACCAACCATTTTATGCAAAAGAAAGACTAAGGAAATTTCATGGTGATTTTTAATTTCACATTCATATGATACCTAAGAAAAACTATTCCTAGTGTCTCAGTCATTCCCATTATTAGAGCATTTGGATATAAAAGAGAAACTAATGCCTAAGCCACATCCATTCTCAACATCATGATTTTGTCTTATAGAAATAAAAGGTACAAGTTATAGACATTATTAGTAACATGCCTTTTGATATAGAAAGATTAAGATGCATTCCAAAGATGCTGCCACTTTCTAGGGTTCTAACCTCAAGCTCAAGAGATCAAGATCAAAGTCATGAAATCATCTGAAAGTGATGATTTTCTACTTAGAGAAATACTAAAATTCTAGACTATAAAAGAGAAAATGATAAAAAACCCATAGGGAGATTAATCTTCTTCTCCGTGTACTAACACAAAGTCAAGTATAGCAAACAATCATAGAGGTGATATTTAAACACCTTAAGGTATACATACAGAACAAGGGATGTAAAACATATTAAAGCATAGAGTTGGGACGCATGACTTTCAACACCCGCTCCCCCCGCCCCCAAGGTAGATTCAAGAAAATCAACAAAAATATCCATGGAATTAGGGTTTGTATCCTGATGCTTATGAGGGCTATCAGTAGGAACTTGAGATTCATTATATTTTTTTTCAAGTACCTCATGAATCTCTCCCTAATGCTAGGCTAAATTGAGATCTAGTTTGTATAATTTTTTTATATGGTATATTAATAGTTTTATGAATAATAAATGTATTTAATTTATCTTATGAATTGAAAATTGATGGATCTAGTAATTAAATATAACTTAAATTAGGGTTTTAACTATTGGTGAATTTGTACATGCTTTTGTGGTATACGGTGACATATAATCTATGAGACTCACTCATGCATTTAGAAGGAATGAAGTGATATCCATTCTAGCTATGATGTATGAGACAAATCTATATCTCAAAATTTAGCTATATTAATCATTGCAAGTATTGCCTTCCCGGAGCCAAAAACATGAATGATTTTACAAGCAATCTCTTGTGCATGTCTAAAAAGATTTGGTTCTCGATTGAGGTAAAAATTTTTATAGAATATTCCCTTATGAGTTTTACTTTTAGTGTGTGTGTCACATCATTATGATAGAGGATGATAATAGATAATACATTATACATAAAACCTACGAGAGTGTATTGTAACTCATAAGGTATTGATAGTTTTTTGACTTACTCTTACTCATATTGTTCTCACTGGTTAAACATGAGAAACACATATATTAATTATGTAGTTAAGGTGCTTGCAAAGCTAGATGTACAAATACTTATAAATCACACTAGTTCTTGGTCCTTATGCAATATGAGACTAATGAATTAGAATATACATACAAATTAGTCATCAAGGACAATGATAAGTCACTTAAAAGGCATAGACTTATATGTAATTCTTGAGTAGAGATGATTTATTGTCTTAGTGGTAAAGTATTGAGGAGACAGCTATGAGGGGATCATCATTATCTTGTATGCATATACAAGCTTCATTATATATCCAAAACAAATATAATTTAAACTATTTGTACATGCATCACATGGATTACATGGATAAAGCCAAGGATCTAAGAGTCATACCTATATCTCTAATTAGCTTTCTTTTTAGAATTGCATTCTATTATTGTTATTTAGTTGATTTGCTAATATAATCTTATGTGATCAATATCTAGACAAAATTCATTTTTATTATTTGTATGACTCTTGGAGCAAAATGCTAGATCTAATGAATAGACTCTTGAGATGGCAAATGAAGTACAAGTAAAAAAATTTTCAATTGATCATTGATGTGTTGGAAAAGAAAGAAAGGATAAAGATAACAATGGTGGAACATCAGAAGGAAGATGAAAAAGAAGTAATTATGATGAAGAAATTCATAACTTCAATGGGTTCCATGTTTTTTCCTATTGAAAGAATGATGAAAGTCATGGAATGAGTCAAAGTTGTGACTAATATGATCTAGAAAACAATTCCATAAGCTATACCCATACAAAGAGTTGCAATATTTGTTAAGGAATTTATATGCACTAATGCCATGATATTTTCCAAAGGCACAACATCTATGACAAAATATATTTATGAAGAAGTACTAAAGAATATCATGATGTCGAAAGAAAAATCAAAAAGACAAGCCAACAAAAAGATTATATGAAAAAGCTAGCATAGATAGCTAAAGTTACTATCCTACCTGGAGATATAAAGAAAGTTTGTCTTTGGACATTAAATGTAGTGTTGTTTGTGAGACAACTCAATAATAATTTTTTTCTTTGTTTGATGAATAGATATTTCATAACACAACCCATATACTTTCTATCAAATCCCAAAACTTTTAAACTTATTTCCAAAACAAAAGACCACGACAACTCTCAAAACTAGTCATGGTGATCATACATGTATTTTTCTATTAGTGTTGATGTTTGAAATGAGACTCATTTTCTTGGGGACGAACAATAATTTTAGTGTGGATGTTTGTTTGGTACTCCATATACAAAATAATTTGTGTGATTTTAGAAGTAAATATACGCGCATTTGCATGTATTTTAAAATTTTTCAAAGTGATTTTACTAAATATATATTTTTTAAAAGATTTGATGATTATTAGTGAAATCATAAAAAATGTTGGTGATATTAGTTGACTCGGTGGAGAAATTGCCTTGCAGGGGAGAAAAGTGATGGAGAGTCAATATAATTTTTCTTGGCATGATTTATGCATACCTTCCATATTAGTTTTAAGTAGTTATGACATCCTTTATTGGTGATAACTCTATCTAAACTTCATGGCATTCTTTATATGTCATGCCTCTATCACCAAGTTGATATAATCATTTTACAATGTAACACATTCCATAGTCATGACATTGTCTTAACGTCATAAATGTAAAAAAACTTAATGATTTTATGGCTGCGATATTATTTTTATAACATGGCAACTAAGTATCCCTATAGTACAAGTTGTTGTAACATATTATAGAATTGTGACTTTATCAAAATAGAGACAAAACATCAAGAAATGTGAGTAGTGACATCATTTTGTATCATGAAATTTTGTACAAAATAGTAATTACTCAGATCATAACTTTTTCCAATTCTACAACTTTGTGCTACAAAGTGAATATACCAAAGTCATGGTCAACTACAATATCATGACTTTATGTTATACAAAGTCTTACTTCAACTCTGGAATCTCTGAGGCATAATAATTTGATTATAAATATAATACAAGGGTTATGGCTATTCCTTATATCAATAATTTGTGTTATAGAGAATTTAATCTCAATCATGATGATCTCAAAGCCATGATATTTTTTTTCAGAAATTTAAATGAGATAAATCATGGTCATTCTTGATACCATGACATTATGTTATAGAGAGATAATCATTCATCATGGCAATTCCTAGTGCCATTATATTTATTTTCTAGAAAAGAATCAAATAGATGTTAAAGTCACAACTTCAACTTTGTGTCATGACTTTCAGCTTGAAGTATCACATGGATCCCTAGAATATAAAAGCTATACTTATTATTCTTAGAAAGGAAACATGATGAGCATGCCAAGAACCCTAGGAGATGCAAATTCAACTCGAATTAAGGTCATATCCATGGCAAACAAGCAAATCTTTTTTAGAATTTAGGTTTTATACTTAGAAAGTCACGTGGGCATTCATTTGGAAGCCAAAAATCTATGAGAAGTCTCTTTATATATATTTTACATGATTTCTACCCAAATATCCAAGTAAATAAAATTCTAGTATTTGAAATGTAATTGTGTTTTGATGAATTATTAATTTTATGAGTTTATGTTTGTTTTTATGTGGTGTTTGGATGTGGATGGATATTGATGCAATTTTAAACTAAAAATTAGGGTTTTGATAAATACGTTAGTCTGTACATGTTGGTCATAGTGGTTGGTGATAGGTAAGTCATATTTCATAACATGAATTCATAAGGTTTATTAAGAAGTAAGTGATAGCCCTTCTAATTTTAACATGTGACTTAAACTAATATTTAATTATTATGTTTGTCTATTTTTTATCTGCCTATCTATTTATATGTCTATCTGTCTATCTTTATATCTTGCTGTATATAATTTATTTTAATTATTTTGTTTGTATAATCAAATTATTCATGTCTTAATATTTTTATGTAAGTGGTGTGAAAAAAAATATTAAGAGGTCGGATATGTAGCAATTGCACAATAATGGAGGTCCCACTGTCTTGTCAGCAGGCCCAAAAATTGTCTAAGTAGAGCCTAGCAAGACCATTTGATCCGACCCGCTCAGGTTAATTAAACTGGAAATTATTTTAATATAAATTATTTTTATTTTATGTTTTATGGCTGCTATTTTTTGGGGTGTATGGTTGTTCATCTCTTTCTCCTCTTCTGCACGATATTATCACGACTCTTTCTACTGCATAAACTGTAAGAATTTTGGAGATTTTTTTCATTTAATCTATAAATGTATAAGTATTTTTCTGGTGGATGTAGCTAGTTTGTTGAACAACTAGTGAACCACATTATTCTTATGTTTCTATTTCATTTTTTGATTCTACTGTGGTTGGATTGTGGTTTTGGATTGTATATATATTATTTTTTGCTGTTTCTCTGTTATTCTCTTCTTTTGAATCACAATCGTGGAAGCATAATTGCCCAACAATTGGTATCAGAGCATATTTTAGAAAATTTTGAGCAATTGCATTATTATATTTTATGATTTTTTTGTAAAAATTATATTCTGTTGAAATGGCTGGAACCCTAAACATCACGATCGAGAAATTTAACGGTAGAAATGGATTTAGTATGTGGCTGATTAAAATGCGAGCACATTTAAAGAATTTTGATATCTGGCGTCCTCTTGTTCAATGCTTCGGTCCTGATACGACTACTACTCTTGAAATAATAGAGGCTGAGGCATGAAGACGTGAAGAAAAAGCTCACTCCACCATTCTATTAAGCTTGTTTGATGAAGTCATTACTGATGTATCAGATGAAGAATCTACTGCAAGATTATGGCTCAAGTGTGTGTCACTATATATTAAGAAATCACTAACAAACAAGCTTCTCTTGAATAATAGGCTGTTCACACTAAGGGTGCAATAGGGAACATCTTTAAAAAAGCATTTGGATGATTTAAACATCATCCTCATCGACCTTAAACGTGTGGATGCTAAGGTGGAAGATAAGGATGCTGCACTTCTGCTCTTAATTTCTCTTCCTCCCTATAAGAATTTTCTCGAATCTTTCATAGTGGTCTACCCTACACTCAAGAGAGATGAGACAAAAGGTTGCTATTGAAAGAACACAGTAACACTCAGATGGATTGATGGTGACAAATAGAAGGCCACAATTTGTTCCATTCAAGAAGAAGGGGAACAAGCTCCAGAAGAGGTCAAAAGAGGGTGATACCTGTCCACATGCAAATAGAAAGGGCATTGGAAAATTGAATGCCCGAAAATGAAAGCAAGGTTGGAATAACAGGGTCAACCTAATTCCCCACCTACTGCTGCCATGGCCTTTGATGAATTGGATGATGGAGAAGACCTTGTGCTAGCAACCTCCACAATAATAACAATATCAAACTCATGGATCTTGGATACTAGGGCTTCCTTCCTTATAAGCACTCACTTGGAGTGGTTCTGCAAATTTGATATGAAGGAAGCCAGTAATACTATGGTGGGGGATATCCAACCATGTAAGGTGGTTGGAATTGGTATAGTGAGACTGGGAACATATGATGGTTGGATAATCTCACTTTTCAATGTAAGGTATACTCTTGAAATGACAATGAATCTCATTTCTCTTGGTATTCTATATAATCTAGGATGCACATTCAGTGGTGGAGAGAGAACACTGAATGTTCACCGAGGACATTATGTCATAATAAAGGGGCAGAAGAATGGAATTCTATACACACTGATAGGTTCCACAGTGACAGAAGATATTGCTGTTACAATCGGAGAGCCAGCATTTGAAGATAAAGGAGACTTTACCAAACTATAGCACATGTGGCTCACACATATAGGAGAGAAAGGTATGAAAATTCTTTGTAATTTTAATCTTCTAGTTGGTCATAGAGTCAGTAAATTAAATTTCTATGATCATTGAATTTTTGGTAAGAAACATATAACTAAGTTTGGTATGGCCAAACACTGTATAAATAGCATTTTGGATTATATCCATGCTGACTATTGGGGATCCTCTAGAGTTAAATCTCTTGGTGGTGCTCGATTTTATTTATGTTTAGTTAATGATTACTCAAGGATGTCCTAGGTATTCATGATGAAACATAAATCCAAGACTTTTATAAAGTTTAAGTAGTAGGTTAGCTTAGTGGAAAACGAAATACAAAAGAATGTTAAATAATTACAAACAGATAATGGTTTAGAATTTTGTTCGTCTGAATTTCAAAATTTTTACAAGGAAAAATGTATAGTGAGACACAAAACTATCAGAGACACTTTTTAGAAGAATGACATTGCTGAAAGAATAAACCAAACTCTTTTGGAGAGAAATAGATGTATGCTCTCTCAATCAACCTTAAGCAAGGAATTTTGGGCTGAAGCTATTAATATAGCATGCCATCCGATAAACAAATCACCACATAGTAAAATTAATTTTAAAATTCCATTTTAGGTGGACTGGTAAACTTGCAGATTATTCGAATCTAAAAGTGTTTGGGTGTGTTGCCTACTATCATGTAAATGATGGTAAGCTTAAACCACGAGAAAGAAAATAGAATATTTGTAGGATATGTGAAGGAGTTAAGGGAGTCACTATCTGGTCACCATTTGAAAAGAGAGTGATTCTCTCTAGGAGTTTCACCTTTGATGAAAGTGTCATCTTAAGACAAGTACATTTTCTTATCCAATTACCTGATGTTCCTCAAGCTAAACTTATGGTGGAGCTAAAATCTAAATCTATAGCTCTAGGAAGGATGCCTGTTGTCTCTAGAAAAATAATAGTTAATCATGAAAATGATGTTAAGTCTATTACTGAACCTGATCCTAAATCTGCACCTGATGAGTCTATACCCTATTGGATTTTAAGGGATAGACCAATGAGGGTAAATATAAGTCCTTCTTTAAGATTTGGCTTTGATGAATTTGTAGTGTTTGTCCTATACGTTGCTGAAGAGATTGATATTCCTGAACCATCCACTTTCAGGAATACTATTAGATATCCTGAATTTGAGTCATGGTTAGTTGCCATGAATGAAGAGATTGATTCACTTCATAAAAATGGTACTTGGCTTATTGTATCTAAACATAAAAGAAGAAAGATAGTTTATTGCAAATGGATTTTCAAGAAGAAAAGTGATGCCTCTATTTCTGGTTGTGTAAAGTTTAAGCCACATCTAGTTGCAAAAGGGTTTAGTCAGAAAGAGGGTGTCAATTATAATGAGATATTCTCTCTTGTAGTCAGACATACCTCAATCAAGGTGCTTCTAGCATTAGTGGCACATCGCGACCTTGAACTTAAGCAACTAGATGTTAAAACTACATTTCTTCATAGAGATATGGATGAAAAAATTTACATGAGTCAGCTTGAGGGTTTGAGGTGGCAGGTAAGGAAACCCATGTGTGGAAGCTTATGAAGTCCCTTTATGGACTTAAGTAGTCTCCCCATCAGTGATACATTAGATTTTACTATTTCATGACTAGTCATGAATACAGTTGGTGTGACCATGACTACTATATTTATTTCAAAAGACATAAGGATGAGTCATATATCTACTTTCTATTGTATGTAAATATATGCTTATTGCTGCTAGAAATAAATTTGATATTCTAGAACTGAAAGATCTCCTCAGTTCTAAATTTGTTATGAAAGATCTTTGAGGAGAAAAGTAAATTTTGGGTATGTAAATATTCAGAGATAGAATTAAAATAAAATTGTTTCTTTCACAAAAACAATATATTCATAAATTTCTACGTAGATTTGGAATGGCTTCTTGTAAGTCGTTGTCCACACCATTTTCTTCTAACATCCATCTAACATTAAAATTTTTCCCTAACTCTGTATCTAAAAAGGAATAAATGTCTAAGGTTCCTTATTCTAGTATTATCGAATGCCTCATGTATCTTATGGTGTGCACCTGACCTGATAAAGCTCATGTAGTAAGTACAGTGAGTAGGTTTATGATAATCCATAGTCAAGAACACTAAAAAGCTATTAAGAGGATACTTAGGTATCTCAAGAGGACTTCTGATGTTGGCCTTATATTTGGTAATGAATCTGAACTCGTGCTGGAAGGATATTTTGATTCTGACTATGCAAGAGATGTTGACATTAGATAGTCTATGACTAGTAATGTCTTCACTGTATGTGGTTCCCACACTGCAATCTTCTATTACTTTAACTTCTACTAAAGAAAGTATATGACTCTGACTGAAGCTGCAAAGGAAAGGATATGGCTGAAAAGTTTTCTCAAGGACCTTGGTCTTTATAAAGAGGTTGCAATAGTTTTCTGTAACAACCTCAGTACTATTTTTTAGCAAAAGACCAAGTGTATCTTGAGAGGACAAAGCACATTGATGTGAGATATCATTTCCTTCGATCTGAGAAGAGGGTACAAGTAAATAAGATTGGAACTTCTGATAATCCAGCTGAAATGTTTACCAAACCTGTTACTTTGAATTAGTTAAGACACTGTCTTGACTTACCGAAAATATTAAATTAGATGTAGTCTTATTGAAATAATTGTTTATAGAGTGTGTCACTTTATCTATTTGCAAAACAAATTAAGGTGGAGATTACTGTATATAATTTGTTTTGATTATCTATTTTATATAACCAAATTATTTGTATTGTAATATTTTCATGTATGTGTATTATTAAAAGGCCATGAATGCAGTAAAAGAACAATAATGGAGGTCCCATTGTCTGATCAGTGGGTCGATAAATTTTTGGAGTAGAGCCTGGCCCATCCGAGTGATCCGATCTGCTTCGGTTAATCAAACCAAAAAGTGAATTAATATAAATTATTTTTATTTTATGTTTTCTGGCTACTATTTTTAGGGGTGTATAACTATTCATCTTTTTCCACATCTGCATGATTTTATCTTGACTATTTCTATTGCATAAACTGTAAAATTTTTGGACAATTCTTTTGGTTTAATTTGCAAATGCATAAGCATTTTTCTAGTGGATGTAGCTAGTTGTGTTGAATGACTAGTGAACCACATTATTCTTGTTTTTCTATTTAATGTTTTGATTCTAACGTGGTTGGATTGTGGTTATGGATTATAATTATATCATTTGTTGCAGCTTCTCTATTGTTCTCATCCTTTGAATCACAATCATGGAAACATAATTGCCCAACATATCTATCTATCTATCTATATATCTATTTGTCTGTCTATCTATCTATCTATCTATCTATCTATATATTTATCTGTCAATCTATTTATCTGTCAATCTATCTATTTGTCAATCAATCAATCAATCAATCAATTTATCTATCTATATATCTTTCTATCTATCTCTTTATATATATATATCTATCTACGGTCAATCTGTGTATCTGTCTATCTATTTATCTATCTATCTATCTATTTGTCTATTTATCTATCTTTCTATTTATATATCCATCTATTTATTTGATTAGATTTCTATCTATCTTTTTGTCTATCTGTCTATCTCTCTATGTGTCTATTTATATCTATCTGTCTATCTCTATATCTAACTATCTGTCTGTCTGTCTGTCTATCTATTTATCTGTCAATCTATCTATATTTCTATCTTTATGTCTATCTATCTATCTGTTTATATGACTATTTTTCTATCTACCTATCATTCTATCTATTTTTCTATCTATCTATAAATAAGTCTATCTATCAATAAGTTTATGAGTTTATGGGTCTATTTTTTAATCTATCAAAATGTCCATCTATTTATTTGTATATATATCTATTTGCTTATCTTTCTATCTGGCTATCTTTTTATCTGTATATCTATCTATCTAACTATCTATAAGTCTATCTTTCTATCTATCTATGTGTCTGTCTATCTATCTGTGTGTCTGTCTATGTTTCTATATGTCTATCTATCTATTTATATATCTATCTATCTATATGTCAATTAGTGTATCTTTCTATCTGTCTATTTTCTATCTAGCTATCTATTTGTCTATCTTTCTATCTATCTATCTGTCACTCTATCTTTCCATGTATCAGTCTATATGTTTATCTAGATATCTTTTTGACAATCAATCAATCTATCTATCTATCTATATGTCTATCAACCTATCAATCTATCTGTCTATTTCTTGATCCGTCAGTCAGTCAGTCAGTTTATCTTTCTATATAAATAACTATATATCTATCTATTTGTCTATCTGCCCATCTTTCTATTTGTATTTCAGTCTATCTCCCTATCTGCGTATCTACCTATCTATTTATCTGTCAATCAATCAATCAATCAATCTATCTATCTATCTATCTATCTCGCTTTCTAAAAATCTCTCTATCTATTTTCTTATCGATATATATTTCACTATGTATTTGCATATCAATATAAATGTCTATATATCTATATGTCTATCTGTCTCTCTATCTATCTATCCATATGTTTATATGTCTGTCTATCTAAATATCTATTTACTTATTTATGTAACTTCCTATATGTCTATATGTCTATCTTTTTATATATATCTCTTTCTATTTGTATATCTATCAATTTGTCGATCTATCAACCTATCAATCTAGTTATCAGTCTAACTATTTATTTATCTATATGTCTATATGTCTATATGTCTATATGTCTATCTATTTATCTCTCTATCTTCCTATCTATCTATCTATCTATTTGGCTATCTATTTCTCTATCTATCTATATGTATATTTATCTATCTGTCTATGTGTCTACATGTCTATATATCTTTTTTCTATATATCTATCTGTCTATATATATATATATATGTATCTATCTATTTGTCTATCTGTCTATTTATCTATCTTTATATCTATCTATGTATCTATTTATCTGTCTATCTGTCTATATGTCTATTTATCAATCTATCTGTCTGTCCGTCTATTTATCTATTTTTCTATCTGTTTATCTATCAATATGTCTGTCAATCTATATGTCTATTTGTCTATATATCTATCTGTCTTTTTGAATATCTGATTATTTTCCTATCTATTTGTCTATCTATCTATTTATTTATTCGCGTATCTATCAATTTGTTTATCTATCTATATATCTTTCTATGTATCAATCAATCTATCTGACTGTCTCTCTGACTATCTGTTTATCTATCTATCTATCTGTCTATTTTTCTATTTAACTATTTGTTTATCTGTGTATCTATATATTTGTCTATCTATATATCTATCTATCTATCTCTATCTGTATGACTATATGTCTACCTACCTATCTATCTATTTATTTATGTTTCTATTTTTATATCTGTCTATCTTCTATCTTGCAATCTATCTTTGTGTTTATCTGACTATTTTTCTATCTACCTATCTTTCTATCTATTTTCTACCTATCTATAAATCTTTCAATAAATCTATATGACTATGTGCCCATCTGTCAATTAATCAATATGTCTAATTTTCCATCTTTTTATATTTCAATATGCCTATCTCTCTATATGTTTATTTATCTATCTGCCTATAGTATATCTGGCGATCTATCTATCTATCTATCTTTCGATCTTTTTGTCTATCTATCACTTTTTATACCTATTTATTTTCCTATGTGTCTATCTGACTATTTGTCTATCTATATATCTATCTATCTATCTCTCTATGTATGTATGTATGTATCTATCTATCTATCTGTCTATCTATCTATCTGCCTATCTGTTTGCCTATATATCTAATTGTCCATATGTCTCCCTATCTATTTGTCTATCTTTATATCTTTCTATCTATCTGTCTGTCTATTTGTTTATCTATCATTCTATCTATCTATATCTCTGTTTATCATTCTATCTGTCTATCTATCTATTTTTTTTTCAATAAGTCTATCTATCTATCAGTCTATCAATCTATCTCTTGATCTGTCTATGTATCTATCTATTTATTTTTCTATCTGTCTATGTATCTATTTTTTTATTCGTCTATATGACTTGTATTTTTTTATATCTACCTATTGACATATTTGGCAATCTATTTATCTATCTATTTGTCTATCTATCTATCTATCTATCTATCTAGCTTTCTATCTGTCTCTATGTCTTGCTGCCTATCTATCTTTCTTTCTAACTATCTATCTATCCATCTATCTTTTTATCTATCAATATTTTTAACTATCTATCTGTCTATCTATCTATATGTTTATCCATCTATCCTTATTTCTATCTATCTTAAAACCTGTGTATCTTTTTATCTATATATCTATGTATATTTCTACATATCTCTTTTTCTATTTGTCTATATTTCTATCTGTCTATCTTTATATATGTCAATCTAGTTATCTATATATCTTATGAAGTATCTATCTGTCTATCTATTTATTCTATCTATCTATATATCTATCTATCTATCTATCTGTATATCAATCTATATGTTTATCTATCTATCTATCTATCTATTTATCTATCTATATGTCTATCTATCTTTCTATCTATATTTCTATTTCTCTATATGTCTATCTGTGTATCTATCTATCTTTCTATCTCTCTATTTATCTGTACATATATCAATCTAACTATATGTCGATATGTCTATATGTCTAACTATCTATATTTCTATCTATTTATATATCTATTTCTCTAACTATCTATTTATCTTTCTATATATTTATTTATTTATTTATCTATCTTTCTGTCTATTAATCTTTCTATCTATATGTTAATTTGTTTATTTTTATATCTGTTTATCTATCTATCTGTCTATCTCTATATCTATCTATTTGTATATATATCTATCTGCATATCTGATTATCTTATGATCTGTCTATGTGTTTATCTATATATATATCTCTTAATATTGTTGTATCTATCTATATGTTTATCCATCTATCTCTCTCTCTATCTGTATATTTATCAATCTATCTATCTTTTTATATATCTATCTATCTATTAGTGTATCTATCTATCTATCTATCTATCTATTTATCAGTCTATCTATCTATCTATCTATCTGTATATCTATTTATTTGTCTATATGTCTATCTATCTATCTATCTATCTATTTGTTTATCTGTCTATCTATCTATCTATATATGTGTTTATGTGCCTATGTGTCTATTTGTCTATCTTCTTTTTTGTCTATATGTCTATCTATCTATCTATCCATCTATCTCTTTTATATCTATCTGCCTAGTTGTCTAATAATCTATATGTGTATTTTTCTATCTGTCTATCTATATATTTTTCTATCTATTTATCAATCTGTTTATCTATCTATATGTCTATATGTTTATCTATCTATCTATTTATGTGTCTATCTGACTATCTATCTATCTCTCTATATATGTATTTATCTATTTATCTATCTGCATGTCTGTATATATATCAGTATCTTTATCTATCTGTCTATCTATCTATCTTTCTATTTGCCTATTTGTATATCTATCTATATATCAATCTACTTATCAGACTATATGTCTAATTGTCAACCTGATTATCTATCTATCTATCTATTTGTCTACCTATCTATTTGTCTATATGTATATCTAGCTATATGTCTATGTTTTATCTATCTATCTGTCTATATATATATATAACTCTTTGTTTATCTGTCTATTTGGTGATCTCTGATCTATCTATCAATCTTTATGTAAATATGTCAAATTGTCAATCTATTAATCTATCAATCAATCTATCTGTCTATCTGACTATTTATCTCTTTATTTATCTATCTATCTATCTATCTATCTATTTGTTTATCTATCTATCAATTTGTCAATTTATAAATATGTTATACTTTATATAACTCTCTCTCTCTATCTATCAATCTATTTATCTATTTATCTAGATATCTATCTGTATGTCTATTTATTTATCTATTTATTTATCTATCTATCTATCTATCTTTCTATCTATCTATTTGTCTGTCTACCTGTCTATTTGTTTATCTATTTTTTTGTATATATGTCTATCTGCCTATCTACATATCTGCTTATATATCTATATGTCTTTCTTTCTATCCATCTATCTATTTATCTATCTTTCTATCTATTTGCCTATTTATCTATATGTCTATCTATTGATCTATCTATCTATCTATCTATCTGTCAATCCGACTATCTGTCTATCAATCTATATGTCTATCTCTATATTTGTCTATATGTCTTTTAACCTAAATATAAATCTATATATATGTATATATGTCTATGTGTCTATCTGTCAATATATCAATCTGTCTAACAATCAATTTATCTATCTTTCTATTTGTTTATATATCTATATGTATACTTGTTTATTTATCTATGTACCTATCTATTTAATTGCCTATGTCTCTATCTATATATCTGTCTATCTATCTATTTTATGTCTCTCTATCAGTCAATCTATTAATCAATCAATCTATCTATCTATCTGACTATCTTTCTGGCTGTCTATCTATCTATTTATATATCTGTCTGTATTCCTATATTCATATCTGTCTTTGTGGCTATCTATGTATGTATGTATCTATCTATCTATCTATCTATCTATCTCTCTAGCTTTCTATATATCTCTCATTCTATCTTTCTCTTTGTATATCTATTTATCTATATATCTATCTTTTAGTCTATCTATCTATTATTCTATCTATCTATATGTCCTTCTGTATATCTGACATTCTATCTATCTGATTATCTATCTATCTGTCTATCTGTCTATCTGTCCCCAATGACTAATTATATATCTGTTTATCTGCCTATCTACATATTTGCTTATATTTTTATCTGTCTATCTGTCAATCAATCAATCAATCATTCTTTCTATTTTTCACTCTTTGTTAATCTGCCTCTTTGACTACCTATCTACCTATCTATCTGTATATTTTCTTTTCTATCTATCTATCAATGTTTCTTTATATCTTTCTATCTTTTGATTTATCTATATATCTATTTGTTTATCTGTGAATATGACTTTTTATCTATATGTCTAATTATCATTATTCCTATCTAATAATATGTCAATAAGTCTATATGTCTATTTATCTATCTATTAATATATCAATCTATGAACCTATATAACTACCTATCTTTCTATTTGTATATCTCTTTCTATGTCCATCTATCTATTTGTCTATCTGTCTATATGTATATCTATCAATCTCTTTATCTGTCTATTTGCCTATCTTTCTATCTATATATTTATCGATCTATCGATTTGTCTATCTGTATATGTGCCAATTTGTTTATCTGTCTATCTATCTATCTTTCTATCGATCAATATGCATATTTTTCTTTTTATCTATTTTTTATAACTTCATTTGTCTATCTATTTATCTATCTATCTATCTATCTATATATCTTCTATTTGTATATCTACCTATCTATCTATCTCTCTATCTCTCTATCTATCTGTCTATATGTCTAATTCTTGATATGTCTATCAGGATTTTTGTAAATCTGTCAATTTATCAATTTGTCAATCTATGAATCTATCTATCTGTCTATTTGCATTTCTATCTTCTAAATATATATCGATCTATCTATTTTCCTATCTGTTTATCTGTCTACTTGTCTATATGTCTATCTATCAATTTTTCTATCTATCTATTTATCTATTTGTTTATCTGTCCATCTATCTATCTGTCTATGTTTCTATCTATCTATCTATCTATCTATCTATGTTTCTATCTATCTGTCTATCTGTTTATGTGTATATCTACCCATTTATCTATCTATATCTCTATCTCTCTTCTATCTATCATAGGTCTATCTTTCGATATGTCTAACTGGATTTCTATATATTTGTCAATCTATCAATTTGTCAATCTATGAATATATCTATCTGTCTATATATATATATATATATATATATATATATATATATATATATATATATATATCTCTCTCTATCTATTTATCTATATTTCTATCTATCATTCTGTTTATCTATCAATCATTCTGTTTATCTATCTATCTATTTATTTATCGTTCTATTTATTTATCTATCTATATGTATGTCTATTTGTCAATATGTATATCTATATATTTGTATATGTGTCTATTTGGATATCTACTTAACTACATTTCTATGTATTTATCGATCTGTCTCTATCTATCTATCTATCTCTCTCTCTATCTATATATCTATCTAGCTTTTTATTTATTTGTTTATCTATATTTCTATCCATCTATCTATCTATCAGTCTATCAGTCTATCTATCTATCTATCTGTCTGTCTATTTATCCATCAATCAATCATTCTTTCTTTCTATCTATTTGTGTATCTGCCTATCTATCTATATGCCTATCTGTCTATTTGCTAATCTATCTATCTGCCCAACTATCTATCTTTCTATATATCTATCTAACTATCTTTATATCAATCAATCGATCGATCAATCGATCGATCGATATATCTCTCAGTCTATGTGTCGGTCTATCTATCAGTTTATCTATCTACTATCTAACTGCCTATCTATCTATATATCTACCTATCTATCTACCTATCTATCTAACTATCTATGTTTCTAACTATCTATCTATCTATATATCTATCATTCTACCTATCAATAAATCTGTATATAAGTCTATATCTATGTGTTAATCTGTTAATATATCAATTTGTCTGACGATCTATCTACCTATCATTCAATTTGTCTCTCTATATGTATATCTATTTAGTTGTCTATTTGCCTATCTATCTATAAGTCTATATGTTTAACTATCTATCTGTCTATCTGCCTATTTTCCTATCTATCTATCTATATATCTGCATATCTGTGTATCTGTCTATCTGTTTATTTGTCTATCTATCTATCTATTTATCTATCTATATATCTATCTAGGTAATTGACTATTTTTTTTTCTATTTATCTATCTATCTGTCTATCTATTTATCTATATGTCTATTTGTCTAGATCTCTATCTATCAATCTATCAATCTATCTCTATGTCTATCTAACTTTCTCATGATCTATCTATCAATATATCTATCTATCTATCTATATGTCGGTTTATTAGTCTATATATTTATCTATCTATCTATCTGTCTGTCTATCTATATATCTATATGTTGATCTATCGATGTGTGTATCTATCTATTTGTCAATATTTATATGTGTCCATCTATCTATCTATCTAAATATTTATCTAACTATATTTCTAACTACCTATTTGTCTATCTATCTATTTCACTATTTGTTTATAAATCTGACTTTTTGTCTATAAGTCTGTCGATCTGTCTATCTATATATCTATCTATCTATCTGCCTATTTGCCATTCAACCTATCTATATATGTATCCGTATGTCTATCTATCTATCTAACTATTTATCTATCTATCTATCTATCTAGCTATCTATTTGTTTATCAGTCTATCTATCTATCTATCTTTTTGTCAACCTATCAATTTATCTATATATATATCTATCAATGTGTCTATCTTTCTATTTGTATATCTATCTATCTTTCTATCTCTGTTTCTGCAAATCTGCCTATCTGTCTACCTATTTATATATTTATTTCTCTAGCTTTCTATCTATCTCTCTATCTATTTGCCTCTATGCTAATCAATCAATCTATCTGTATATCTCTCTATCATTCCTTCATTCTATATATCTATATGTCTATATATCTATCTATCTATATATCTACCTATCTATCTTTCAATGTGTTTATCTATTTGTCTATTTATATATCTGTCTATCTATCTATCAATATATCTATCTACCTGTTTATCTGAATATCTATCTATCTATCTATATTTATTTCTTTTTTTTCTTTCTATTTTTCTCTTTGTATATCTGCCTATATGACTCTCTGTCTATATGTCTATGTGTCTTTCTGTCTTTTTTCCGATTTGTAAATCTATTAATAAGTCTATATGTTTATGTGTCTATCTGTCAATCTATCAATCTATCTAAGTGTCTTTCTCCTTATCTTTTAATCTATTTATCTCTCTATATTTCTATCTGTCTATCTAACTATCTATCGATTAGTCTATATGTCTATATGTATATTTATATATATGTATATATTTTTTTCCTATCTTTTTATCTGTATATCTATTGATCTATCTATTACCTAACTGTCTATGTATCTATCTAGGTATCTATCTATCTGTCTATTTGTCTATCCGTTTATCTGAATATATGTCTATCTATATATCTATCTATCTATTTTCTATTTGTCTATCTGTCTATATGTCTATCTGTCTCTATATCAATCTATTAATATGTCTATCTCTCTATCTATCTATTGGTCTTTCTATTAATCTATCAATTTGTTAATCTATCAATCTGTCAATTTGTCAATCAATCTATCTGTCTATCTCTCTATATATCTCTCTTTCTATCTTTCTATCTATTTATCTATTTATCTATCTATCTATCTATATTTCTATCTCTCTGTCTATTTTTCTATATGTTTATTTGTCTATCTATATATCTATCTATCTATATATCTATATGTCTTTCTGTCTATTTGTATATCGGTCTATCTACCTAACTATGTATCTGCATATCTACATATCTATCTATTTGTCTGTCTATCTATCTAGCTTTTTATTTGTCACTCTTTCTATCTACCTATTTGTCTATCTATGTATATGTCTATCTATCTTTCTATCTTTCTATCTATTATGTCTAATTGTCAATTTATCTATCTATCTATTTAACTTTTTATCTATCTGTCTAACTATCTATCTATCAGTATATTTATTTATCTATCTATTAGTCCATTTATTTATATATCTATCTTTTTGTATATCCATTTATCTGTCTGTCTTTCTATCTACATATTTTCTTAGCTATCTACTTGGATATCTATTTGTCTGTATATATCTATAAATAAATAAATAAATAAATAAATAAATAAATATATATATATATATATATATATATATATATATATATATATATATATATATATATATATTTGTATCTATCTATCTATCTATCTATTTGTCTATCTATCTATATAATAATTTATCTATATGTCTATATGTCTATTAGGCTATCTGTCAATCTTTTTATCTATTAATCTATCAATTTGTCTATTTGTCTATTTGTCTATCTATCTATCTATCTATTTGTTTTTCTATCTATCATTCTATATGTCTACCTATTTATCTATTTGTCTATATGTCAATCTGTCTATGTGTCTTTGTGCATATTTATTTATTTCTATATCTTCCTATCTATTTATATGTCTATCTATCTTCTATATATTGATCTAGCTATTTATCTATCTATCTATCTATCTATTTATATATCTATATATCGATCTGTCTCTCTGTATATCTTTATATTTGCCTATCTATCAATCTACATATCTATCTATCTATTTGTTTGTCTATTTTTCTATCTCTCTATATATCTTTCTATTGATGTATTTGTATATTTGTCTGTCTATCTATCTATCTATATGTCTGTTTATCTATCTATCTATCTTTTTGTCTATCTTTTTCTTTCTCTATTTGTTTATGTATCAATTTATAAGTCTATCTATCTATTTATCTATATATCTATCTATCTACCTATTTTCCTTTCAACCTATCTACCTATTTACCTATCTTTATATTTATTTGTCTATATATCTACCTATCTAGCTATTTATCTATGTATCTGTCTATCTATCTATTTGTTTAACTATCTCTCTATCTATTTATTTTTCTATTTGTCTTTTTCTCTATCTATCTTTCTATTTATGTATTTATCTATTTGTCTGTATATCTTTCTATCTATCTATCTATATGTCTATTTATCTATCTATCTATCTAGCTATCTATTTGTCTATCTATTTCTTTCTCTATTTGTTTATGTATCTATTTATAAGTATGTCTATCTGTTTATCTTTATATCTATCTATCTGCCTATTTTCCTTTCAGCCTATCTGGCTATTTGCCTATATTTATATTTATTTGTCTGTATATCTATCTATCTATCTATCTAACTATTTATCTATGTATTTATCTATCTATCTATCTATCTATCTATCTCTCTCTCTCTCTCTCTCTCTCTCTCTCTCTTTCTCTACCTATCTATCTATCTATTTGTCTATCTATTAATCTGCTATCTATCTATTTGTATATCTATCTATCTTTCTATCTTCATTTCTGCCTATCTGCCTATCTGTTTATCTATTTATATATCTATCTATCTAGCTTTCTATCTATCTCTGTCTATCTGCCTATATGTCAATCAATCAATCTGTCTATTTATCTATCTCACTATCATTCTCTCTATCTATCTATCTATATGTCTATATATATATATATATATATATTTATCTATCTATATATCTACCTATCTATCTTTCAATATGCCTGCCTATTTTTCTCTTTGTATATCTGTTTATCTGCCTATTTGCATATCTTCCTATCTATCTATTTGTCTATCTATCTATCTATCATTCAATATTATTTATTTATTTATTTTTTTTTCTATCTCTTTGTCTATCTGCCTATCTAACTATGTGTCTTTCTCTCTATCTGTCTCTATGTCTTTTTGCCTATCTATGAATCTCTCAATAAGTCTATATGTCTATGTGTCTATCTATCAATCTATCAATCTAAGTGTCTATCTGCTTATCTTTTAATCTATTTATCTCTCTATATTTCTATCTGTCTATCTAACTATATATCGATCTATCTATATGTATATCTATATATATGTATATTTTCCTATTTTTCTATATTTCTATCTGTATATCTATTGATCTATATATTTGCCTATCTATCTATGTTTCTATCTATGTATCTATCTAGTTGTCTATTTGTGTATCCATCTATCTGACTATATGTCTATCTATCAATCTATCTATCTATATATCTATCTATCTATTTGTCTATTTGGCTATCGGTCTATCTATATATCTCTCTATCTGACTATCTGTCTATCTATATGTCTATCTGTCTTTCTGTCAATCTATTAATATGTCTATCCTATCTATTGGGCTTTCTATAAATCTGTCAATTTGTCAATCTATCAAGTTGTCAATCTATCTATCTGTCTATCTTTCTATATATCTCTAAATCTATCTATCTATCTATATTTCTATCTATATGTTTGTGTGTTTATCTATTTATATGTCTATTTATAAATCTATATATTTAAATGTCTATCTGTCTGTCTATCTATCTGTCTATTTGTCTATATGTCTATCTGTCTATTTGTATATCAGTCTATCTGCCTATCTGCCTATCTATGTATCTACATATCTACGTATCTATCTATCTGTTTATCTATCTATCTATTTATCTATCTATCTAGCTTTCTATATATCTCACTATCTATCTGCATATCTATCTATATATGTATCTGTGTATCTATCTTTCTGTCTATCTGTCTAATTATCTAACTATCTATTTATCTTTTTATCTATGTGTCTATCTATCTATCTATTTATTTATCTATCTATCTGTCTATTTATCTATATATCTATCTTTCTGTATATCCATCTATTTGTCTATCTTCCTATCTGCATATTTGCATATCTGTCTATTTGGGTATCTATCTATCTGTATATATCTATAAATCTATATATATATATATATATATATATAATATATATATATATATATATATATATATATATATATATGTATATATATATATATATGTATATATATCTATCTGTCTATTTGTCTATCTATCTAGATATCAATTTATCTTTATATTTTTATGTCTATTTGGTTATCTATCAATCTTTTTATCTATCAATCTATCAATCTATCAATCTATTAATCTATCTATCTGTCTATTTGTCTATTTATCTATCTATCTTTCTATATGTCTACCTTCCTATCTATTTATTTGTCTATTTGTCTATCTCTCTATGTGTCTATGTGCATATATATCTATTTATCTATATGCCTATCTATTTATATATATATATTTATTTATTTATCTATTTATCTATCTTCTATCTATCTGTGTAGCTATCTATCTATCTATCTATCTATGTATTTAAGTATATATCTTTATTTTTATCTATCTACCTGTATATCTATTTATCTATCCATCTAGATATCTAAATATTTGATTGTGTCTATTTGTCTATCTCTCTATCTATTTTTCTTTTTATGTATTTGTCTATTTTTCTATCTATCTATCTATATGTCTGTTTATCTATCTTTTTGTCTATCTATCTATTTAACTATCTATTTATTTGTCCATATGTCAAACTATCTATCTACCTATCAGTATATCTATCTATATGTTAATGTTTGTATGTGCCTATCTATCTATCTATCTATCTATCTATCTATCCATCTATCAATCTTCCTTTCTTTCTATCTGTCTATTTGTCTATATGCCTATCTTTCTTTCTACTAATCTGAATATCTGTCTATCTCTCTATCTTTCTCTCTGTCTATATATTTATATTAATATCAATCAATTTTCTTATCTGTCTATCTATCTATATATCTATCTGCTTATCTTTCAAACTTTATATATATCAATATGTCTATCTCTCTAGCAATCATTCTTTCTATCTAACTCTTTATATATCTATTTATCTGTCTATCTTTCTTTGTACCTATCTATAAATAAATCTATAAACCTATATGTCTATGTGTCTATCTATTAATCTATAAATCTATCTAACTATTTACCTACCTATCTTTCTATCTGTCCATCTCTATCTATATGTCTATCTGTATATCTATCTATCTTTTTATTTATTTATCTTGTTATCTCGTTATCTAGCAATCTGTTTATCTATCTATCTATCTATTGATCTATCTGTCAATTTGACAATATTTCTATCTGTCAATATATCAATCTGTCTATCTGTCTATCTGTCTTTTTGTTTATCAATCTATTAGTCTATATCTTTTTGCCAATATGCTTATTTGTCTATCAGTCTATTTGTCTATATGTATATATATCTATATGTCTATCTATCTATCTACCTATCTATCTCTCT
>JAREIK010000421.1:0-80000 GCA_029783825.1 Sapria himalayana
CTATAAAAATAATTAATAAATAATTAAAATGAATATTAAAATTATATAAATCGAAATAAAATTAGATTTATTAATTATTAAGTAGTATATAGAAGTTTAATGGTTTATGTATTTAGGCATTATGGGGTTTAGGAGTTTGCTGATTTAATTGTGTATGCATTTAGAGATTTATAATTTTTATTTAAAAAATAAAATAAAAAAAATTATTTTTATTATTTTCTGATATTTTCAAAGGTTATAACCTTTGAAAATATAATAAATATTAAATTTTTTTCAAAAAGTGAATAAATATTTATTTATAATTATCATAATAATTAAAAATCTTATATATTCAATATAAACAATTTTATTGATAGATATTCTAATAATTATCAAAAAATAAATTAAAAATCTATTATGTATAACATTGATTTTACTTAAAATATAATATCAAAATCAAAAATGATTCAAAAGCAAAGCAAAATATATTATTTTATAAAAATTATTTGTTTTTAAATTTTTATTCTTTTTATAAGCTTAACTATTTTTTGATGAAAAATAATTTTTATAAATTATATTTTAACTCATAATTTATTTTATAATTAATATATATATATATATAAATAACTAAAGAATCAAAATAATTTTTTTAAATTATAATGAAAACAAATAAAAATGAGATTTATTAATTCTTATTTAGGGTATGCCGGTTTAAAGGATTATCTATATAGGGGTATCAGGATTTTGTAGTTTAGTGATTTAAGTGTTTAGGAATTTAATGGTTTATAGGTTTTATTTAAACAATGAAATAACAAAAAAAATATTTTTTTTATTTTTTCACATGTTAAAAGGTTATAATCTTTGAAAATATAATAATTTCAAAAATTTTTTCAAAAGTGAATATAATATTTAGTTATAATAATTATTTAATATATATATAATATAAATTCAATATAAACATTTTTATTGATAAATATTTTAATAATGATTAAAAAATTATTTAATAATTTATTATTAATAATTTAGATATCAATTATAAAATATTTACAAAACCTAAAATGATTCAGAACCAAAGCAAAATATTTTACTATATAATAATTTTTTGTTTTTAGTTTTTTTCTTCTTTTAATGAGTTTATCTATATTTTTTGTTGAAAAATAATGTATATAAATTATATTTGGATAACTTATACTTTATTTTGTAATTAATATTTATATAAAAATAAACAAATAAATAATTAAAATGAAAATTTAAAATTATAATTAGAAAAAATTGAGATTTATTATATATTATTTAGAGTATACAGGTTTAATTTAAATTATATCTATCTCACTAATAATTTTTTTTGTAATTAATATTTCTATAAAAATAAACTTATACATTATTAAAATAAAAATTTAAAATTATACTTAATAAAAATTAAATTGAGATTTATGATTAATTATTAATATATACCAATTTAATGGTTTAAGTAATTAAAGGTTTTGTCATTTAAGAGTTTAGCAATTTAGGTTTTTAGGCATTTAGTGGTTTATAGGTTTTATTTTAATAATGAAATTACAAAAATTTATTTTTGATATTTTTTTAAATTTTGAAATTACATTTGAAAATATAATAATTTTAAAATTTTTAAAAAATGTTTATACATTATTTAGTAATAATAATTATTATAACTATATATAATATCAAATAATATAAACAATTTTATTGATCGATATTATATCAATTATCAAAAAATAAATTAATAAACTATTATTAATATGATAGATATAAATTAAAATAAAATTAAAAAACCTAAAATGATTCAAAATCAAAGTAAAATTTATTACTAAATAATAATTTTTTTTAGTTTTTGCATCATTTTATAAGCTTATATGTTTTTTTGATTAAAAATATATTATTTAAATTATATTTATATCACTCATAATTTATTTTGTAATTAATATTTCTATAAATTATTTAAATTATATTTAAGGTTTACGAGTTCAAAGTTTTAAGTATTTAGGGGCTTCGGGGTTTAAAAGTTTAGATATTTATGTATTTAGGTATTTAATGGTTTATAAATTTTATTTAAACAATGATATAACAAAAAAATTTTTTTTGTTATTTTTTCTCATTTTTGAAGGTCATAAACTTTGAAAATATATCAATTTTTAAATTTTTTTATATGTGAATACTATATTTAGTTATGATAATCTTAATAATTATATATCATTTAAATTCAATATAAATAATTATATTGAAATATATTATATTAATGATCAAAAAATAATTTAATAAACTATTATTAATAAGATAGATATTATTTTAAATATATTTGCAAAACGTAAATTTATTCAAAATTAAAGTAAAATATATTACAATATAATACTTTCTTTGATTTTTTGCTTCTTTTTATAAGTTTATATTTTTTGTTATTAAAAGTAAATTATTTAAATTATATTTGTCTTCCACATATTTTATTTTTAATTTATAATTCTATAAAAATAAACTAATAAATAATTAAAATAAATATTTTAAATTATAATGAACACAAATAAAATATAGATTTATTATTTATTATTCAGGATATACTAGTTTAATAGTTTAAGTATTTAGGCGTTTTGGGGTTTAGTGATTTAAGTGTTTAGGCCTTGAGTGATTTATAGTTTTTATTCAAAGAATGAAAAAATAAAAAATTTAATTTTTTGATTTTTTTTAATTTTTGAAGGTTATAACCTTTGAAAATATAATAATTTTTAATTTTTTTAAATGTGAATATAATATTCAGTAATAATAATCATAATAATTATATATAATGTAAACTCAATATAAATAATTTTATTAATAGATATTATAATAATGATAAATAAAAAATTAATAAACTATTATTAATAAGAATGACATAAATTAAAATATAATTACAAAATCTAAAATGATTCAAAATAAAAATAAAATATATTACTAAATAATAAATTTTTGTTTTTAAAATTTTGCCTCTTTTTATAAGGATATATATTTTTTTGATGAAAAATAAATTATTTAAATTAGTTCTGTCTGACTAATAATTTATTTTGTAAGTAATATTTTTATAAAAATAAACTTATAAATAATTAAAATAAAAATTTAAAATTATAGTTAATAAAAATTAAATTGAGATTTATTATATTTTATTAATGTACACCTGTTTAATGGTTTAAGTATTTAGAGGTTTTGTCATTTAAGTGTTTAGCAATTTATGTTTTTAGGCATTTAGTGGCTTATAGGTTTTATTTAAACTATAAAATAACAAAAAAAGTTGTAATATTAATTAAAAGAATAATAAACTATATTTAGTTATAATAATATTAATAATTATATATCATATAAATTCAATATAAACCATTTTATTGATAGATAATATAATAATGATCAAAATTTAAATTAATAAACTATTAATAAAAAGATTGATATTAATTAAAAAATATTTACAAAACCCAAATTGATTCAAAATTAAAGTAAAATATATTATTGTATAATAATTTTAATTTTTAATTTTTAAATTTTTAATTCTTTTATAAGCATATATATTTTTTGATTTAAAATAAATTAATTAAAATATATATGTCGCACTCTTAATTTAATTTGTAATAAATATTTATATAAAAATAAACTTATAAATAATTAAATAAATATTTAAAATTATAATAAATAGAAATAAAAATTAGATTTATTAATTATTAAGTAGTATATAATGGTTTAATGGTTTATGTATTTAGGTATTATGAGGTTTAGGAGTTTACTTATTTAACTGTGTATGCATTTAGTGGTTTATTGGTTTTATTAAAAAAATAAAATAATAAAAAATTTATCTTTATTTTTTAGATATTTTCAAAGGTTAACTTTGAAAATATAATAATAATTAATTTTTTTTAAATGTGAATACAATATTTAGTTATAATAATCACTATATTTATATATCATATAAATTAAATATAAATAATTTTATTGATAAATATTCTAATAATGATCAAAAAATAAATTAATAATCTATTATTAATAAGATAGATATCAATTAAAATATAATTACAAAACCTAAAATGATTCAGAAGAAAAGCAAAATATATTACTATATAATAATTTTTTGTTTTGAAATTTTTTTTTCTTTTAAAAAGTTTATCAATAATTTTTTGATGAAAAATAATTTATATAAATTATATTTGTCCAACTCAATTTATTTTGTAATTAATATTTATATATAAATAAACAAATAAATAATTAAAATAAATATTTAAAATTATATTGAAAAAAAAATGAGATTTATTATTTATTATTTAGGGATACTAATTTTATTTAAATTAGATCTGTCTCACTAATAATTTATTTTGTAATTAATATTTCTATAAAATAAATTGATAAATAATTAAAATAATAATTTCAAATTATACTGAATAAAAATTAAAATGAGATTTATGATTTATTATTAATGTATACCAGTTTAATGATTTAAGTATTTAAAGGTTTTGTCATTAGGAGTTTAGTGATTTATGTTTGTAGGCTTTTAGTGGTTTATAGGTTTTATTTAAAAAAATAAAATAACAGAAAAAATTTCTATTATTTTTTATCATTTTCATAGGTTATATCATTTGAAAATATAATAATATTTAAAATTTTGTGAAATTTTAATAGAATATTTTGTTATAAAAATATTAATAATTATAAATCATATAAATTTAATATAAATAATTTTATTGATAGATATTATAATAATGATCAAAAATTAAATTTATAAACTATTAATATTAACATTGATATTAATTAAAAAATATTTACAAAACCCAATTTGATTAAAAATTAAAGTAACTTATATTACTTGATAATTATTATTAATTTTATAATTTATACTTCTTTTATAAACGTATATTTTTATTAGATAAATAATATATCATTTAAATTATATTTGTCCCACTCATAATTTTTTTTGTAATAAATATTTCTAAATAAATAGACTAATAAATAAATAAAATGAATATTTAAAATATAATAAATAGAAAAAAAAATAGATTTAATAATTATTAAGTAGTATTTAGCGGTTTAATAGTTTATGTATTTAGGCATTACGGGGTTTAGGAGTTTACTGAGTTAACTTTATATGCATTTAGTAGGGGTGCTCATGGGACTCGGAGATTCGGGACCCAACCCGAAGTCTTGTCCCGAAATAATCGGGACCGAGAAAAATTCGTTAACTTTGACTTTTTCAATCCCGTTCTGTCACGTTTTTTTTCTTTTGGGATGGTTCCGGATCTTAAGCAATATCCATCCCGAGAACCATCCCATCCTAAAAAACTGATACTAGAACCAGAAATATATATATATATATAACATGAAGATGCCACCAATTCTACTACTGCACATCCAATTCTGACGCATCTATTGATGTTTCGACGAGTTCCAGGCCACCTCATGCCATTCCAGCTGTGTTCAGTTAGGTCCAACCCTTGTTCGTCGCACTTTAGGTTGTCTCCACCGTGTCTCAGATGCCTCCATCCTTATGGTTTGTTTTTCTGACAAGAATTGAGTGATTAATTATTGTTATTATTATGTGTTTCAGTCAGTTTTGTTGAGTATTGGTTGTTGTGTTGTGGTTGGGCCGAATGAGTGGGCTGAATGTGTTACATGCAGTTTTGTAGAGCTTGCTTGTTTGAAATATTTATATGTATTTATGCTTAACATATCATATTAATTAATAGCAATGCAAATGGCACAATCCATCGGTAAATGAAAATTACAATAAATTGAAGATTATCACATCTCAAATGATCGATGCACTGGTAAATCCTATCATCATCCTTTCACGAACCCTCCTATTGTTACTGCAGGTTCTTCAATTCCAATTGTAAATGAATGTCAAGGTACATCTAAACCTCAAGCTTATAAAATGTATAAGTCTGCCTTTTGGGAAACTTATGAGATATTAGTTGAATCAGAGGGAAATGAAACTGGTAGGGCATCTTGTATATTGTGTAGGAATGAATATTTAGCAAAAAGTGATCAAAGTACTTTGGATTTCTGAAAATACTTGGGAGAGACTTGTATTAAATTTCCACACAAAAAAGAATTAATAGAACCTCACAAAGGTAAAGGCTAGTCACAATCTTTGTTGAGTTTCACTAAAGGTACTAGTTCAGAGGATAACAAATTAACTTGTTGGCAATTTTATCAACAACTTGTTAGGGAGACTTTGGTGAAAATGATCATAAAAGATAAATTGCCTTTTTGTTTAGTTGATAGGGATGAGTTTAAAAAGTTTTGTGAAGTTAGTGTGCCTCAATTTAAAATTCCATCTAGGCACTCTATATTGAGAGATTGTTTTTCTTTGTTTGTGAAGGAAAAGAAGAAATTATTTGATAGCATATCATCTCATTGGTCTAGAGTTTCATTGACTACTGACACATGGAGTAGCATTCAAAATTTGACTTATATATGTTTGACTGTTC
The DNA here is from genome assembly GCA_029783825.1 of Sapria himalayana. Lineage (NCBI taxonomy): Eukaryota > Viridiplantae > Streptophyta > Magnoliopsida > Malpighiales > Rafflesiaceae > Sapria > Sapria himalayana. Next base: position 6,435 of record JAREIK010000421.1, read on the forward strand.
ATTCCATTGATTCTCAATGGAATATGTATAAAAGGCTTTTGAACTTTGTGTAATAAAAAGACATTCTGGAGTTAATATTAGAAATACTATTGAGTTTTGCATGAATGAATAAGGTTTTAGATAGTTGATGTTCATTACTATTGACAATGCATCAAATTATGATGTTGCAGTTGAACAATTGAAAAAAAAGGCTTGTGAATAAAAGTGTTGTACCTTTGAGAGGCTGAGAATTTTCATATGAGATGTTGTGCTCATATCCTAAACTTAATTGTCAGAGATGGCATTACAGTATTTGAGGGTGCTATTCAAAAAATTAGATGTGTGGTGAAATATGTGAGGAGCAGTCCTAAAAGATTACATATGTTTAAGTTATGTGCTGAAGAAGCAAACTTGACATCTAGATCTTTATTGCAATTAGATTGTCCTACAAGATGGAATTCAACTTATTTGATGCTCCAAACTGATATAAAATATCAAAAAGAATTTGATAAGTTGGAGGACAAAAACAAAAGGTTTTTGAAGGAGTTTGGTTCAAACATTCCTGCTGAGAAAGCCTGAATAAACGCCAAAATTTTGGCCCATGCAGCAAAATAAACCATAAATGTTAACACATGCAATCTGGTTTAGGCCCGGGTGAGCAAAGCAAGTTAACTTGGTTCAAACTTAAGTTAGGTTGAGCTCGTCCATGCCAGCCAAGCACACCCTGGCCAGGCAACCTACAGGGCAATGTGTTGTGTCATGGTATCTTCTTTTAGAGACATATTAGATTGACCCAGCTAGGATGTTTGGCTTGTGTATTACAAAAGATACGGCACAATGAACCCAACATACTAGCCTAGATGATAAAATCAGGCTAGCCTAGACTAAACCCATGCTATGCTATTGCTCATATTGTACTAGCTTGGCCAAACATAACCGTGGTTGCCTATTAGCCAATGAGCCATGCCAAGCTGCCCTCTTTTAAAGTCATTCTAGCATGATGGCTCACATGAGACTTAAAAAACTAAGTCATGTTGACTCGACACAGCCCATTTGTCAACCTCTAGACTAATGTTGACATCATAATATTTTTATAAATTATTTAAATTATATTTAAGGTTTAAGAGTTTAAAGGTTTATGTTTTTAGGGGCTTAGGGGTTTAGGAGTTTAAAGATTTATGTATTTAGGCATTTAATGGTTTATAAGTTTTATTTAAACAATGATATAACAAAAAATTTATTTTTGTTATTTTTTGTCATTTTTAAAGGTTATATAACCATTGAAAATATAACAATTTTTAATTTTTTTATATGCGAATACTATATTTATTTAAGATAATGTTAATAATTATATATCATGTTAATTCAATATAAATAATTATATTGATAGATATTATATTAATTTTCAAAAAATAAATTAATAAACTTTATTAATAATATAAATATTTTTTAAAATATATTTGCAAAACATAAATTTATTCAAAATCAAAGTAAAATATAATACTAAATAATAATTTTTTGATGTTTTGCTTCTTTTTATAAGTTTATATTTTTTGTTATTAAAAGTAAATTATTTAAATTATATTTTTCTTCCACATAATTTATTTTTAATTTATAATTCTATAAAAATAAACTAATAAATAATTGAAATGAATATTTAAAATTATAATGAATACAAATAAAATTGAGATTTATTATTTATTATTAAGGATATACTAGTTTAATGGTATAACTATTTAGGTGTTTTGGTGTTTAGAGATTTAAGTGTTTAGCACTTTAGTGATTTATAGTTTTTATTTCAAGAATGAAAAAATAAAAAATTAAATTTTTTGATTTTTTTTAATTTTTGAAGTTTATAACCTTTGAAAATATAATAATTTTAATTTTTTTTAATGTGAATATAATATTTAGTTATAATAATCTTAATAATTATATATAATGTAAAATAAATATAAATAATTTTATTAATTGATATTATAATAATGATCAATAAATAAATTAATAAACTAGTATTAATAAGAATGATATAAATTAAAATCTAATTGTAGAATCTAAAATGATTCAAAATCAAAATAAGATATATTACTAAATAATAATTTTTTATTTTAAAAATTTTGCCTCATTTTATAAGCATATATATTTTTTTGATTAAAAAATAAATTATATAAATTATATCTATTTCACTAATAATTTATTGTGTATTTAATATTTTTATAAAAATAAATTGATAAATAATTAAAAAGAATATATAAAATTATAATGAATACTAATAAAAAGAGATATATGATTTATTATTGAGGGTATACCTATTTAATGGTTTAAGTTTTTAATGGTTTTAGGGTTAAGGAGTTTATTGATTTATATTTTTGCACATTTAGGTGTTTATAGGTTTTATTTAATCAATTAAATAACAAAAAATTTAATTTTATAAATTTTCGTTATTTTCAAAGGTTATTACCTTTGAAAATATAATAATTTTTTAATCTTTCTAAAATTTGAATGCAATACTTAGTTATAATAATCTTAATAATTATATTTGATGTAAATTTAATATAAAAAATTTTATTAATAAATATTATTTTGATGATCAAAAAATAAATTAATAAACTATTATTAATAAGATAGATAATAATTAAAATATATTTGCAGAACCCAAAAGAATTCAAAATCAAAGTAAATTATATTACTAAATAAAATTTTAAAGTTTTGAAATTTTGTTTTTTTTATAAGCTTAATTTTTTCATAAAAAATAATATATTTAAATTATATGTCACTCATTATTTATTTTGAAATTAATATTTCTATAAAAATAAATTAAAAAATAATTAAAATGAATATTTATAATTATAATGAATACAAATTAAAATGAAATTTATTATTTATTATTTAGGTTATATAGGTTTAATGGTTTAAGTATTTAGGGGGTTTTGGGGGTAAATAGTCTAGATATTTAAATGATTAGGCATTTAGTGGTTTATAAGTCTTATTTAAATAATAAAATAATAAAAAAATTATTTTTAAGATTTTTTATCATTTTTGAAGGTTATATCCTTTGAAAATATAATAAATTTTTAAATTTTTTTCAAATTTAAATAGAATATTTATTTATAATAATCTCAATAATTATAAGACATTTAAATTCAATATAAGTAATTTTATTGATAGATATTATAATAATGATCAAAAAATAAATTAATAAACTATTATTAATAAGATTGATAGCAATTAAAATATAAATAAAAAACCTATAATGATTCAAAATCAAAGTAAAATATATTACTAAATTATAATTTTTTGTTTTTAAATTATTACTTCTTTTTATAAGCTTATATTTATTTTTTGATTAAAAATAAATTATTAAAATTATATTTTTCTCACTCTTTATTTATTTTGCCATTAATATTTCAAAAAAAAAATAAACTAATAAATAATTAAAATGAATATTTAAAATTATAATGAATACAAATTAAAATGAGATTTATGATTTATTATATATGGTATACCAGTTTAATTGATTGTTAATTTAGGGGTTATGTCGTTTAGAAGTTTAGCCATTTATGTATTTAGGCATTTAGTTGTTTATAGTTTGTATTTATATAATAAAAATAATTTTTTTTTGATTTTATTTGATTTTCAAAGGTAACCTTTAAAAATATAAGAATTTTTAAAATTTTTTGAAATGTGAATACCATGTAAAATTATATTAATCTAAGTAATTATATATCATATAAATTCAATATAAACAATTTTAATGATAGATAGTATAATGATGATCAAAAATTAAATTAATAAACTATTATTAATAATATAAATATTAATTAAATTATATTTACATAACACAAAATGATTCAAAATCAAATCAAAATATATTACTAAATAATAATATTTAATTTTCAAATATTTCCTTCTTTTTATAAGCTTATATTTTTTATTGATTAAAAATAAATTATTTAAATAGTATTTGTCTCACTCGAAATTTATTTTGTAATTAATTTTTCTAAAAAAATAAACTATAAATAATTAAAATAAATATTTAAAATTATAATAAATAGAAATAAAAATAAATTTTTTTTATTAATTAAGTAGTATATAGCTGTTAAAAGGTTTATGTATTTAGGGGTTTCGGGGTCTATGAGCTTACTCATTTAAGTAAGCAAGCATTTAATGATCTATAGGTTTTATTTTAATAATGAAATAAAAAAAATTATTTTTATTATTTTTTCTCATTTTTTAAGGTTATAACCTTTGAAAATATAATAATTTTGAAATTTCTTTTCAAAAGTGAATACAATATATATTTACAATAATCATAATAATTATATATCATATAAATTCAATATAAATAATTTTATTGATAGATATTCTAATTATTATCAATAAATAAATTAAAAATCTATTATGAATAAGATTGTTATTACTTAAAATATAATATCAAAACCTAAAATGATTCAAAAGCAAAACAAAATATATCGCTAAATAATAATTATTAGTTTTTAAATTTTTATGATTTTTATAAGCTTTTCTATTTTTATGATGAAAAATATTTTTAATAAATTATATTTTTAACTCATAATTTATTTTAAAATTAATATATATATATATATATATATATATATATATAACTAAACAATCAAAATGATTTTTTTAACTTATAATGAAAACAAATAAAAATGATATTTATTATTTATTTTTTAGTGTATACTAGTTTAAAAAATTATCTATATAGGGGTAACGGGATTTTGTAGTTTAGTAATTTTAGTGTTTAAGCATTTAGTGTTGTATAGGTTTTATTTAAAGAATGAAATAATAAAAAAATAATTTTTTTTTATTTTTTCACATTTTCAAAGGTCATAACCTTTGAAAATATAATAATTTTAAAATTTTTTTCAAAAGTGATTACAATATTTAGTCATAATAATCATTATATTTATTTAACATATAAAATCAATATAAACTTTCTTATTGATAAATATTCTAATAATGAGCAAAAAAAATATTAATAATCTATTATTAATAAGATAGATATCATTTAAAATATAATTACAAATATTAAAATGATTCAGAAGAAAAGCAAAATATATTACTATATAATAATTTTTTGTTTTTAAATTTTTTTTTTAAAAAGTTTATTTATAATTTTTTGATGAAAAATGATTTATATAAATTATATCTGTTTAACTCATAATTTATTTTGTAATTAATAATTATATAAAAAATATACAAATAAATAATTAAAATGAATATTTAAAATTATAATGAATAAAAAATTAGTTTTATTATTTATTATTTAGGTTATATCGGTCTAATTTAAATTAGATCTCTCTAACTAATATTTTATTTTGTAATTATTATTTCTATAAAAATAAACTAAAAATTAATTAAAATAGAAATTTTAAATTATACTTAATAAATATTAAAATGATATTTATGATTTATTATTAATGTATACTAGTTTAATGGTTTAAGTATTTAGAGCTTTTGTCTTTTAGGAGTTTAGCATTTTAGGTTTTTAGGCATTTAGTGGTTTATTGGTTTTATTTAATCAATAAAATAACAAAAAAAAGTTTGTAATTTTTTCTCATTTTCATAGGTTATAACCTTTGAAAATATAATAATTTTTAAAATTTTTTGAAATGTGAATATAATATTTTGTTTTAATAATATTAATAATTATATATGATTAAAATTCAATATAAATAATTTTATTGATAGATATTATAATAATGATCAAAAATTAAATTAATAAACTATTAATAATAAGATATATATTAATTAAAAAATATTTATAAAACCCAGATATATTCAAAATTAAAGTAAAATATATTACTGGATAATAATTTTTAATTTTTAAATTTGTACTTCTTTTATAAGCATATATATTTTCTTTTTGATTAAAAATAAATTATTTAAATTATATTTGTCGCACTCATTTTTTATTTTATAATAAATATTTCTATAAAAATAAACTAATAAATAATTAAAATGAATATATAAACTATAATAAATATAAATTAAAATTAGATTTATTAATTATTATATATTATATAGTAGTTTAATGGTTTATGTATTTAGGTATTACGGGGTTTAGGTGTTTACTGATTTAATTGTGTATGCATTTAGTGGTTTATAGGTTTCGTTTAAAAAATAAAATAACAAAACATTTATTTTTATTATTTTTTGATATTTTCTAAGGTTATAATAACCTTTGAAAATATAATAATTTTTAAATTTTTTTCAAAAGTGAATTCAATATTTAGTTATAATAATCATAATAATTAAATATCATATAAATTCAATATAAACAATTTTATTGATAGATATTCTAATAATTATGAAAAAATAAATTAATAAAAATATTATTAATAATTTAGATATCAATTAAAATATAATTACAAAACATAAAATGATTCATCAGCAAAGCAAAATATATTACTATGTAATAATTTTATGAATTGAAATTTTTTTTTATTTTAAAAAGTTTATCTATATTTTTTTGATTAAAAATAATTTACATAAATTATATTTGTCTAACTCATAATTTATTTTTTAATTAATATTTATATAAAAATAAAAAATTAATAATTAAAATGAATGTTAAAAATTATAATTATAAAAAAATGATATTTATTATTTATTATTTAGGGTATACCAGTCTAATTTAATTTAGATATGTCTCACTAATAATTTATTTTGTAATTAATATTTCTATAAAAATAAACTAATAAATAATTAAAATAAAGATTTGAAATTATACTGAATAAAAATTAAAATGAGATTTATGAATTATTAATAATGTATACCAGTTTAATATTTTAAGTATTTAGAGGATTTGTCATTTATGACTTTAGTGATTCATGTTTTTAGGCATTTAGTGGTTTATAGGTTTAATTAAAACAATAAAATAATAAAAAAAAATTTGTAATTTTTTGTCATTTTAATTGGTTATAACCTTTGAAAATATAGTAATATTTAAAATTTTTTGAAATGTGAATACAATATTTAGTTATAATAATTTTAATAATGCATTACGGGCATTAGGAGTTTACTGATTTAACTCTGTATGCATTTAGTTGTTTATAGTTTTTATTAATAAATTAAAATAACAAAATATTTATTTTTATTATTTTTTTATATATTCTAAGGTTATAACCTTTGAAAATATAATAATTTTTAAATTTTTTTCAAATGTAAATTCAATATTTAGTTATAATATTCATTATATTTATATATCTTATATATTCAATATAAACAATATTATTGATAAATATTTTAATAATGATCAAAAAATAAATTAATAATCTATTATTAATAAGATATATCTCAATTAAAATATAATTACAAAACCTATAATGATTAAGAAGCAAAGCAAATTATATTAATATATAATAATTTTTTGTTTTTAATTTTTTTTTAATAAGTTTATCTATATTTTTTTGATGAAAAAAAATTTATATAAATTATATTTGTCTAACTCATATTTTTTTGATTAATATTTATATAAAAATAAACAAATAAATAATTAAAATGAATATTTAAAATTATAATGAAAAAAAATGAGATTTATTCATTATTATTTAGGGTATACCAGTTTAATTTAAATTAGATCTCTCTCACTAATAATTTATTTTGTAATTAATATTTCTATATAAAATAAACTGATAAATAATTAAAATAAAAATAAAAATTATACTGAATAATTAAAATAATTTATTTTGTTCCTCTCTCAACTCTAGAATGATTGCTAAAGCTCTAACCAAAATAATAGGAGCTTTTACTTTATCTCTATTATGTATCATCATATTTGAGGTTGAATCACTTGGCTATCAAAGGTAATTTGACTCATGTACGCTAACAGTCTAAACCAAAGTTGTACCCCTATGTGTTGAAATAGCTAGTTGTTGAGGATGCTATTTATATTGATTATTGTAATTTCTTCTAAAATATCTCTCATGCGCACACTCAAATCAATTTTTTTAAAACATAGTTCACCTCTAAAAAAATAACCACCTTGTAGCCTAATAGAACAAACTCGCCCCAGGGTAGTATGAGCAGGGCAAGATGTATGGGCTCTCTTTCAATCAAGAATCAAAAAATTTATTTTATTGGCATGTCTAAGCCATTTTTTTATATCCTCATGGATTTGAAAAGTGTCATTTCTTTCTTTTTATATTAAATGAGTTATGTATACAAGCTAACAATACCCAAAAAGGTGTAAATGAATCATATTAAAATGTATAAAAGGTTTTAATCATTGCTCAAAATATTAGTCTTGCATATTGACACTTGAGGTCACAAATCAAAGGAAAAAGCCATTCAAATCCCAAAAATTTTAGCTATAGAAATTTATAAAGAGTAGTACTCGAGCTTTAACTATTTCTAGGGTCATGACTTTTGCTCTTGAGGAATGTCCAAAGTTACAATCATTCCTAGTGTAATGACTTTGAAATATATAGATAAAATGCACATGCTATGGTCATATCCAATACTGTGAACGAGTATTATAGTGATTAAATATCTATTCATGATTATTCTTAGTGCCATAACAATATGTTCAACAGAGAGACACAAGTTATGGCATATTCTAATCGATATGATTTTGTGTACTAGAGACAAAATATACAATCATGACCATTGCTAATGCTACAGTAATCTAAAGTATGAAAGTGACTGGATCCATAACTCACCCCTTGAGTCATGACTTTGTGTTACATATACAAAAAGATAAATCTATGACATTCCTAAAGGTTGTAAATTTCAATTTAAATTTAACACTTAGTCATTTGATTATAAAAGTACAAAACATGAGATTTAGGATTTATGGTTTATGGATTAGGGTTATAGTTTATGGTTTAAGGTTTTGGATTTAAAGTTTAGGGTTTATGTTTTTTTTTGTAAAATACACACTTTATTAATCATTTAGGCAGACAACTTACAAGAGACGAAAAAGTTAACTAATTTAGTCCAGCCCACCAAATCCTATGCACCTTAATGATTCTATGCATAAAATACATAAAAAAACATAATGCCTGATAATTCCAAGCGTACGAATACAACTAAAATTACCTGGCATTCCCGGACGTCAGAGTTGGCATTGAGTCATTATGCGCACTGCGTCCTTTCCATTCATATTTGTCCAAGCCTTTTGGAGGAACCTGAATGATGCACCATATTAAAACTATGAAAATATAAGATTGTGCATGTGTGTGACATGCAGCATCAAGCGCTTGCCTATGTCATTGCTATGCAATGGAATACATGTAAAACTGAATACGCTTAATTCCACAAGTCCATTTTACGACACTTTGTCAATTCATTCTCATCTCTGAATTCCACATTCTTTTTTTCCAATGATCCTCAAAAGAGTATCTCTTGGTTAGAATGCTTCCTCCTCGAGTTCCAAGAAGAGGATGTATGTTGCACCGACAAAATATCAAAAAATATTCATGCATCGGTGTCCATGAGTGATGAGGTCCATCTCATAGTTTAATTATCTACGATAGAACCAAGCTAGAATACAAGTAAAATTACAAAATGCTATAAAGATGGGTCTTCTGCTCCCGGGAGTGTAGCATCGCCTAATGTGTATTTACAAAATGCATAGTGGGCCCCACTTGGAGATACTCATGGGTCCAGTTGCCCTCATTGCATGCTACATAGAGAACAAACAAGATTGTGTGTGTGAGTATTACATGATCCGTCTCTACAAGTACATGGTGCAAACAAAGTGCAAAATACAAATAAGACTACAAACATAAACTACAAGTTTGAATCTTTTGCTCCCGTGTGGCTGGTCTGGATCCATTGCTTACTAGCCCTGCTAGGTGATGCTTTGGATTTTTTCGGCTCTCCAATTAATCATGGGTTACCTGCTACTCGTGTTGGGTGACAGTTGGGCGGCCCTCTATGCTGCCTGATAGTGCTAGTGGGACCCACTCCTAGCTACTCCTGGGTTTACTCCCGACCACTTTGCTCGGTCTCATCAGTTGTCTGAATGTTATCATCCCGGCATGCTAGTGGGGCCCTCTACAAGCTGGTGGTCCATACTTCTAGCTGCTTCCAGGACTTGCTGGCCCCTCTAAATGCTACACCAAAATGGACAAGAATATGTGCACGTGTGTACTGTGGTCCGTCGATATGTGTGTGTGGTGCAGCAGTATCAGGGTTTAGGAGTTTAGTAATTTAAGTATTTAGGTATTTGTGGTTTATAGGTTTTATTTAAATAATTAAAAAACAAAAAAATTATTTTTATGATTTTTTCTCATTTTCAAGGTTATAACCATATAAAATATTATAATTTTAAAATTTTTTTCAAATGTTAATACAATATTTAATTATAATAATCATAAAAATTAAATATCATGTAAATTCAATATAAATAATTTTATTGATCGATATTATAATATTGATCATAAAATTGATTAATAAACTATTATTAATAAGATAGATATTTATTAAAATATATTTGCAAAACCTAAAACGATTCACAATCAAAGTAAAATATATTACTAAATAATAAATTTTTATTTTTAAATTTTTGATTCTTTTTAAAAGCTTATAAATTTTTTTGATGAATATAAATTATTAAAATTATATTTGTCTCATTCATAATTTTATTTTGCAATTAATATTTCTATAAAAATAAACTAATTAATAATTAAAATGAATATTAAAATTATAATGAATTCAAATAAAAATTAGAATTATGATTAATTATTTAAGGTATACCGGTTTAATGGTTTAAGTATTTAGGAGTTTAGGAGTTTATTAATTTAAGTGTTTAGGCATTTAGTAGTTTATATTGTTTATTTAAATAATGAAATAACAAAAAAACTATTTTTCAAATTTTTTATCAATTTTGAAGGTTATAACATTTATAAATATAATAATTTTTAAATTTTTTTCAAATCTGAATACAATATTTAGTTATAATAAACTTAATAAATATATATCATGTAAATTAAAAATAAACAATTTTATTGATAGATATTATTAATCTAAATATAAATATAAATATAATAATGAACAAAAAATAAATTAATAAACTATTATTTATTGATAGATATTTATATATTATTTATAAATACTTAAACCATTAAAGATGGTTTAAATGTTTAAGTATTTAAGGGTTTTGTGCTTTTGGGGTTTAGGAGTTTAATGATTTAAGCGTTTAGACATTTAGTAGTTTATAGGTTTTATATAAACAATAAAATAACAAAAAATTTATTTTTGTGATTTTATCTCATTTCCAAAGATGATAACCTTTAAAAATATACTAATTTTTAAATTATTTTCAAATGTAAATATAATATTTAGTTATAAAAATCTTTAAAATATTATAACATGTATATTCAATATAAACAATTTTATTGATAAATATTCTAATAATGATCAAAAAATAAATTAATAATCTATTATTAATAAGATAGATATCAAATAAAATATAATTACAAAACCTAAAATGATTTAGAAACAAAGCAAAATTTATTACTATATAATAATTTTTTTTTTAAAAAAAAATTTATTTTAAAAAGTTTATCTATAATTTTTTGATGAAAAATAATTTATATAAATTATTCTTGTCTAGCTCATTTTATTTTGTAATTAATATTTACATATAAATAAACAAATAAATAATTAAAATGAATATTTAAAATTATAATGAAAAAAGATGAAATTTATTATTTATTATTTATGTATACTATTTTAATTTAAATTAGATCTATCTCTCTAATAATTTATTTTGTAATTATTATTTCAATAAAAATAAAATGATAAATAATTAAAATAAAAATTTAACATTATACTGAATAAAAATTAAAATGAGATTTATGAATTATTATTAAAGTTTACCAATTTAATGGTTTAAGTGTTTAGAGGTTTTGTCGTTTAAGAGTTTAGCGAATTATGTTTTTAGGCATTTAGTGGTTTATAGGTTTTATTTAAACAATGAAATAAAAAAAAAAATTTTTTTGATATTTTTTCACATTTTCAAAGGTTATAACCTTTGAAAATATAATAATTTTAAATTTTTTTTAAAAATGTGAATACAATATATAGTAATAATAATCATTATAATTATATATAATATAAACTAAATATAAACAATTTTATTGATAGATATGATATCAATTATCAAAAAATAAATTAATATTATATTATTAATATGATAGATATAAATTAAAATATAATTGCAAAACCTAAAATTATTTAAAATCAAAGTAAAATTTATTACCAAATAATAATTTTTGTTTTTTAGTTTTTGCTTTTTTTTAAAAGCTTATATTTTTTTGTGAAAAATAAATTATTGAAATTATATTTAATGTTTACGAGCTAAAGTTTTAAGTGTTTAGGGGCTTTTGTGTTTATGAGTTTATAGATTTTAATATTTAAGCATTTAGTGGTTTATAAGTTTTATTTAAACAATGATATAACTAAAAATTTATTTTTATTTTGTTTTTCTAATTTTTTAAGGTTATAACCTTTGAAAATATATAAATTTCTAAATTTTTTTGAAATTTAAATATAATATTTAGTTATAATTATCTTAATAAATATAAGTCATTTAAATTCAATATAAATAATCACATTGCTAGATATTATAATAATGATCGATAAATAAATTAATAAACTATTATTAATAAGATAGATTTTATTTAAAATATATTTGCAAAATCTAAATTTATTCAAAATCAAAGTATATATTACTAAATAATAATTTTTTTTAATATTTTGCGTTTTTTATAAGTTTATATTTTTGTTATTAAAAATAAATTATTTTAATTATATTTGTCTTCCTCATAATTTATTTTGTAATTTATAATTTATAAAAATAAACTGATAAATAATTAAAATAAATATATAAAATTATAATGAATACAAATAAAATTGAGATTTATTATTTATTATTCAGGATATACAGGTTTAATGGTTTAAGTATTTAGGTGTTTTAGGGTTTAGTCATTTAAGTGTTTATGCCTTTGGTGATTTTATCAAATTTTTGAAGGTTATAACCTTTGAAAATATAATAATTTTTAATTTTTTTTAAAATGTGAATATAATATTTAGTTATAATAATCTTGATAATTATATATAATGTAAAATCAATATAAATAATTTTATTAATAGATATTATAATAATGATCAATAAATAAATTAATAAACGATGATTAATTCGAATGATATAAATTAAAATATAATTGCAAAATATAAAATTATTCAAAATTAAATTAAAATAAATTACTAAATAATAATATTTTGTTTCAAAAATTTTGCGTCTTTTTATGATCTAACATTTTTTTGATTAAAAATAAATTATTTAAATTATATCCATCTCACTAATAATTTTTTTCGTAATTAATATTTCAATAAAAATAAATTGATAAATAATTAAAATGAATATTCAAAATTATATTGAATACTAATAAAAATGAGATTTATTATTTATTATTTAGAGTATACTAATTTAAAGGCTGATGTATTTATGGGCTTCAGGGTTTAGGAGTTTAGTCAATAATAATTTAGGTATTTTGTGGTTTATAGATTTTATTTAAAAAATCTAATAACAAAGAATTTATTTTTTTATTTTTTCTTATTTTCAAAGGTTATAACCTTTTAAAACTTAATAATTTTTTAATTTTTTTAAAATGTGAAAATATTATTTTGTTATAATAATCTAAATATATATATATTATGTAAATTCAATATAAATAATTTTTTATAGATTTTATGATGACGATAATTAAATAAATTAATAAACTAATATTAATTGGATAGATATTAAATAAAATTTATTTGCAAAACCTAAGATGATTCAAAATCAAAGTAAAATATATTAATAAGATAGATATTAAATAAAACTATTATTAATAAGATAAAATTTATATGTTTAAAAGATTATAAATTTAGGAGTTTTGGGATTTACGAATTTAGTGATTTAAGTGTTTGGTCATTTAGTAGTTTATAGGTTTTATTTAAAAAATAAAATAACAAAAAAATTTTTTTTGTTATTTGTTCTCATTTTTGAAGGATATAACCTTTGAAAGTATAATAATTTTTAAATTTTTTTTAAATGTGAATACTATATTTAGTTATGATAATCTTAATAATTAATATATCATGTAAATTCAATATAATCAATAATATTGATATATATTATTATAAAGATTATACAAAAGATTAATAAACAATTATTAATAAGATAAATATTGTTTAAAATATATTTACAAAACCTAAAATGATTCAAAATCAATGTGAAATATTTTACTATATATTCATTTTAAATTTTTAAATTTTTATATCCATTTATAAGCTTATATATTTTTTGATGAAAAATAAATTATTTAAATTATATTTGTCTCACTATTAATTTATTTTTTTAATTTATATTTCTATAAAAATAAACTAAATAATAATTAAAATGTATATATAAAATTATAATGAATACTTATAAAAATGAGATTTATGATTAATTATTTAAGTATTCCTATTTAATGGTTTAAGTTTATTGTGGTTTTGGGGTTAATGAGTTTATTGATTTATATGTTTACACATTTAGGTGTTTATACATTTTATTTAATCAATGAAATAACAAAAAAATTATTTTTATGAATTTTCGTGATTTACATAGGTTATAACCTTTGAAAATATAATAATTTTTAATAGTTCTAAAATATGAATACAATACTTAGTTATAATAATCTTAATAATTATATTTGATGTAAATTCAATATAAAAAGTTTTATTAATAAATATTATTTTGATGATCAAAAAATAAATTAATAAACTATTATTAATAAGATAGATATTAATTAAAATATATTTGTAAAACCCAAAATAATTCAAAATCAAAGTAAATTATATTACTAAATAAAATTTTAAATTTTTGAAATTTTGTTTATTTTTATAAGCTTATATTTTTTTTCATAAAAAAATAATTTATTCAAATTATATATGTCTCACTCATTATTTATTTTGTAATTAATATTTCTATAAAAATAAACAAAGAAATAATTAAAATGAATATTTAAAATTATAAAGAATACAAATCAAAATGAGATTTATGATTTATTATATGTGGTATACCATTTTAATGGTTTGATTATTTAGGAGTTTTGTCGTTTATCAATTTATGTTTTTAGCTATTTAGCGGTTTATAGGTTTTATTTATATAATAAAAATAAAAAAAAATTTTAGAATTTTTCTCATTTTCAAAGGTTATAAACTGTAAAAATAAAGTAATTTTTAAAATTTTTTTAAATGTGAATAGTATGTATAATTATATTAATCTTACTAATTTTATATAATATAAATTCAATATAAATAATTTTAATGATAGATATTATAATAATGATCAAAAATTAAATTAATAAACTATAATTAATAATATAAATATTAATTAAAATATATTTACATAACACACAATGATTCAAAATCAAATCAAAATATATTACTAAATAATAATATTTAATTTAAAATTTTTTTCTTCTTTTTATAAGTTTATATTTTTTTGATTAAAAATAAATTATTTAAATAATATTATTCTCACTCAAAATTTATGTTGTTACTAATTTTTCTAAATAATTAAACTATAAATAATTAAAATGAATATTTAAAATTATAATAAATAGAAATAAAAATGAGATTTATTATTTATTAGGTAGGATATAGATGTTAAAATGTTTATGTATTTAGGGGTTTATGAGGTTACTAATTTATGTAAGTATGCATTTAATGGTCTATAAATTTTATTTAAAAAATAAATTAACTAAATATTATTTTTATTATTTTTTCTCATTTTTTAAGATTATAACCTTTGAAAATATAATAATTTTTAAATTTTTTTAAAAAGTGAATACAATATTTATTTATAATAATCATAATAATTATATATCATATAAATTCAATATAAACAATTTTATTGATATATATTCTAATAATTATCAAAAAATAAATTAAAAATCTATTATGAATAAGATTGATATTACTTAAAATATAATATCAAAACCTAAAAAGATTCATAATAAAGCAAAATATAATACTAAATAATAATTATTTGTTCTTAAATTTTTATTCTTTTTATAAGCTTATCAATTTTTTGATTAAAAATAATTTTTATAAATTATATTTTTAACTCATTTTATTTTATAATTAATACATATATAAAAATAAAAAACTAAACAATCAAAATGAATTTTTTAAATTATAATGAAAACAAATATAAATGAAATTTATTAATTATTATTTAGGGTATACAGATTTAAAGGATTATCTATATAGGGGTATCAGGATTTTGTAGTTTAGTGATTTAAATGCTTAGGCATTTAGTAGTGTATATGTATTATTTAAACAATAGAATAACAAAGAAAAAATATTTTTTTTATTTTTTCACATTTTCAAAGGTTATAAACTTTGAAAATATAATAATTTTAAAATTTTTTTCAAAAGTGAATACCATATTTAGTTATAATAATAATTATATTTATATATCATATAAATTCAATATAAACATTTTTATTGATAAATATTAAAAATAATGATGAAAAAATAAATTAATAATCTATTATTAATAAATAAATATCAATTAAAATATAATTACAAAACCTAAAATGATTCAGAACCAAAGCAAAATATATTACTATATAATAATTTTTTGTTTTGAAAATTTTTTTTCTTTTAAAAAGTTTATCTATAATTTTTTGATAAAAATAATTTACATAAATTATATTTGTGTAACTCATAAATTATTTTGTAATTAATATTTATATAAAAATAAAAAAATAAATAATTAAAATGAATATTTAAAATTATAATTAAAAATAATGAGATTTATTATTTATTATTCAGGGTATACCGGTCTAATTTAAATTAGATCTGTCTAACTAATAATTAATGTTGTAATTAATATTTCTATAAAAATAAACTGAAAATTAATTAAAATAAAAATTTAAAATTATACTGAATAATTTAACCATTAAACCGGTATACTATATATAATAAATAATAATACTCATTTTTATTAGTATTCATTATAATTTTAAACATACATCTTAATTTTTTATTAGTTTATTTTTATAGAGATATAAATTAAAAAATAAATTATTAGTGAGACAAATATAATTTAGAAAATTTATTTTTCATCAAAAAATATATAAGCATATAAATGGATACAAAAATTTAAAAAATTAAAATTAATATTTAGTAAAATATTTCACTTTGATTTTGAATCATTTTAGGTTTTGCAAATATATTTTAAACAATATTTATCTTATTAATAATTATTTATTATTTTTTATGATCATTAGTATAATATATTCAAATAAAATAATTTATATTGAAATTATTTGATATTTAATTATTATGATTATTAACTTCATATTGTATTCACTTTTCAAAAAATAAATTAAAATTTATTATATTTTCAAAAGGTTATAACATTCAAAAATGAGAAAAAATAACAAAACTACTTTTTTTTTGTTTTATTTTTTAAATAAAACCTATAAACCACTAAATGACTAAATACTAGAATGACTAAACTCCTAATACCCGAAGCACATAAATACTCAAAACATTAAATTAGTATAGTCTAAATAATAAATCATAATTCTCATTTTATTAGTATTCATTATAATTTTAAATATTCATTTTAATTATTTATCAGTTTATTTTTATAGAAATATTAATTACAAAATAAATTATTAGTGAGACAGATATAATTTAAATAATTTATTTTTCAACAAAAATAATATATATGCTTATAAAAAGAGGCAAAATTTTAAAAATAAAAAATTATTTATTATTAATATATCTTATTTTGATTTTGAATCAATTTAGGTTCTACGATTATATTTTAATTTATATCATTCTTATTAATACTAGTTTATTAATTAATTTATTGATCATTATTATAATATTTATTAATAAAATTATTTATATTTAGTTTACATTATATATAATTATTAAGATTATTATAACTAAATATTATATTAACATTTAAAAAAATTAAAAATTATTATATTTTCAAAGGTTATAACCTTAAAAAATTAAAAAAAATCAAAAAAATTAAATATTTTGTTTTTTAATTTTTTATATTAAAACTATAAATCACTAAAGGTCTAAATAATTAAATCACTAAACTCCTAAACCACAAAACACCTAAATACTTAAACCATTAAACCGGTATATCCTGAATAATAAATAATAAATCTCAATTTTATTTGTATTCATTATAATTTTAAATATTCATTTTAATATTTATTGTTTATTTTTATATAAATATTAATTACAAAATAAATTATAAATTAGACAAATATAATTTATATAAATTATTTTTCATCGAAAAAAATATAGATAAACTTTTAAAAAGAAAAAATAATTTCAAAACAAAAAATTATTATATAGTAATATATTTTTGCTTTGCTTCTGAATCATTTTTGCTTTTGTAATTATATTTTAATTTATATCAATCTTATTAATAATAGATTATTATTTTATTTTTTTTATAATTATTAAAATATTTATCAATAAAATTATTTATATTGAATATATATGAAATATAAATATAATGATTATTATAACTAAATATTGAATTAACTTTTGAAAAAAAATTAAAAATTTTTATATTTTCAAAGGTTATAACCTTTAAAAAAATCAAAAAATAATAAAAATAATTTTTTTGTTATTTTATTTTTAAAATAAAACCTATAAACCACAAAATACATACACAATTAAATCAGTAAATTCCTAAACCCCGTAATACCTAAATACATAAACAATTAAACCGCTATATAATACATAATAATTAATAAATCTAATTTTTATTTCTATTTATTATAATTTTAAATATTCATTTTAATTATTCATTAGTTTATTTTTATAAAAATATTTATTACAAAATAAATTAGGAGTGCGACAAATATAATTTAAATAATTTATTTTTAATCAAAAAGATATATACGCTTATTAAAAGAAGTAAAATTTAAAAATTAAAAATTATTATTCAGTAATATATTTTACTTTAATTTTGAATCAATTTGGGTTTTCTAAATATTTTTTAATTAATATCTATCTTATTATTAATTGTTTATTAATTTAATTTTTGATCATTATTATAATATCTATCAATAAAATTGGTTATATTGTATTTATATGATATATAATTATTAATATTATTATAATTAAATATTGTATTCAAATTTCAAAAAATCATAAATTTTATTATATTTTCAGAGGTTATAACCTCTGAATATTAGAAAATATTACAAATTTTTTTTGTTATTTTTTGTTTAAATCAAACGAATAAAATACTAAATGCTTAAAAACATAAATCTCTAAACTCCTAAAATGTCAAAACCATTAAACTGGTATACATTAATAATAAATCATAAATCTCATTTTAATTTTTATTCAGAATAATTTTAAATTTTATATATTAAATATTTATCAGTTTATTTTATAGAAATATTAATTACAAAATAAATTATAAGTTAAATAGATCTAATTTAAATTAAACCGTTATACCCTAAATAATAAATAATAAAACTCATTTTTTTATTATAATTTTAAATATTCATTTTAATTATTTATTTGTATATTTTTATATAAATTTTAATAACAAAATAAATTAAGAGTTATACAACTATAATTTATATAAATTATTTTTCATCAAAAAAATATAGATAAATTTTTTAAAAGAAAAAAATTTTTAAAACAAAAAATTATTATATAGTAATATATTTTGCTTTGCTTCTGAATCATTTTAGGTTTTTTAATTATATTTTAATTGATATCTATCTTATTAATTATAGATTATTTATTTATTTTTTGATCATTATCATATTTTTTTCAATAAAAATGTTTATATAAAAAATTTATTTGATATATAAATATAAATATTATTATAACTAAATATAGTATTCACTTTTGAAAAAAATTTTAAAATTATTATATTTTCAAAGATTATGACATTTGAAAATGTCAAAAAATAATAAAAATAAATTTTTTTATTATTTCATTGTTTAAATAAAACCTATACACCACTAAATGGCTAAGCACTTAAATCACTAAACTACAAAATCCTGATACCCCTATATAGATAATCTTTTAAACTGGTATACCCTAAATAATAATTAATAAATCTCAATTTTATTTGTTTTCATTAAAATTTAAAAAATTAATTTTGATTGTTTAGTTTTTAATTTTTATATATTTATTAATTATAAAATAAATTATGAGTTAAAAATATAATTAATTAAAAATATTTTTCATCAAAAAATAGATAAGCTTATAAAAATCATAACAATTTCAAAAAAATTAATTATAATTTAGTGATATATTTTGTTTTGCTTTTGAATCATTTTAGGTTTTTGTATTATATTTTAAGTAATATCAATCTTATTCATAATAGATTTTTAATTTACTTTTTTATAATTATTAGAATATCTATCAATAAAATTGTTTATATTAAATTTATATGATATATAATTTTTATGATTATTATAAATATATATTATATTTACTTTTGAAAAGAAATTTAAAAATTATTATATTTTCAAATGTTAGAACCTTAAAAAATGAGAACAAATAATAATAATGAATTTTTTGTTATTTCATTTTTAAAATAAAACCTATAGATCATTAATGCTTACTTACTTAATTCAATAAGCTCAGAGACCCCCAAACCCGTGAATACATAAATCTTTTAATAGCTATATACTACTTAATAAATAATAAATCTCATTTTTATTTCTAGTTATTATAATTTTAAATATTCATTTTAATTATTTATAGTTAATTATTTAGAAAAATTAATAACAAAATAAATTTGAGTGAGACAAATATTATTTAAATAATTTATTTTTAATGAATAAAAAATATAAGCTTATAAAAAGAAGAAAATATTTGAAAATTAAATATTATTATTTAGTAATATATTATGATTTGATTTTGAATCATTTTATAATTTATTTAATATTATTATTATTTAATTATTATTTATAATAATTAAGATTATTATAATCAACTAATAATAAATTAATAAATATAATTTATATAAATATCTATCATTAATAAATAATTTTTTTCTTCTTTTTATAAGTATTAAAATAGATAATAAATATAGATAATAATTTTATAACCTTTAAAAATAGATATTATTAGTGATAATAATATCTATTTATAAAAAATAGATAAATAGATATTATCTATTTATTATTAGTGATAATAATTTATTTAGTGATATAAATAAATTAATAAACTAATATAATCTATATTTATAGATTATAATAAATTAATCTATTTATTATCTATTAGTTTATTTAATTATGATATATTTATTAGTTTATTTAATTAGTAATAAATACATAGATATCTATCATTAATAAATTTAAAGGTTATAACCTTTAAATTTATTTATTAATATAATTATTAAAGATTATATTTATTTATTAAATAGATATTATATAATATCTATTTAATAAAAAATATAACCTTTAAACTAATATAATTTAAACTAATAATAAATAATTTATATAAATATCTATCATTAATAATAGTTTATTAATTTATTTTCTGATCATTATTATAATATCTATCATTAAAATTATTTATTTTGAATTTATATGATATATAATTAATAAGATTAATATAATTATACATGGTATTCACATTTCAAAAGATTTTAAAAATTATTTTATTTTTAAAGGTTATAACATTTGAAAATCTAAAAAAATTCAAAAAAATAATTTATTTTTATTATATAAATAAAAGGTGTATACCAGTAAATGCCTAAAAACATAAATTGCTAAACTCCTAAATGACAAAACCCCTAAATAATCGATCCATTAAACTGGTATAATTATATATATCCCAATTCAGCAACCATCAATGATAGAATTAAAAAACGAGAAATAAACACCAAAAATAACATGGTTCGCTAGTCGCTAAGTACGACTAGCTAAATCCACCAGAAAATGCTTTTGCATTATAGATTAAAGCAATATAATGTTTTACAGTACGCAGCACATAGAATAGTCGAGATAAATCGCACGGAGAGAATAGAGAGAAACGATGAACAGTTCCACGGGTCCAAAAATAGCGAGACCTCTGTTATTGTGCTACTACTGCATCCCCGGCCTCTTAATATTTTCTTTCCTGAACTCACATGAAATTATTAAAAAAGAAAATATATTTGGTTATACAAACAGAATAAATTATTTGGTTATACAAATATTTGGTTATACAGTGAGACCTCCTTTATTCATTTTAATTATTTATTCGTTTATTTTTATATAATTATTAATTACAGAATAAATTGAGTTAGACAAATATAATTTATATAATTATTTTTCATCAAAAAAATATAAATAAACTTTTTTTAAAAAAAATTCAAAACAAAAAATAATTATATAGTAATATATTTTGCGTTGTTTCTAAATCATTTTAGGTTTTGTAATTATATTTAAATTGATATCTATCTTATTAATAATAGATTATTAATTTTTTCTTTGATCATTATTAGAATATTTATCAATAAAAATATTTATATTGAATTTATATGATATATAAATATAATGATTATTATAACTAAATATTATATTCACTTTTGAAAAAAATTAAAAAATTATTATATTTTCAAATGTTATAACCTTTGAAAATATCAAAAAATAAAAACAATAAATTTTTTGATATTTTTATTAAAATAACACCTATAAACCACTAAATGCATGCACAGTTAAATCAGTAAACTTTTAAACTTCATAATGCCAAAATACATAAACCATTAATCCGCTATATAGTACTTAATAATTAATAAATCTAATTTTTAATTTTATTTATTATAATTTTAAATATTCATTTTAATTATTTATTAGTTTATTTTTATAGAAATTATATATTACAAAATAAATTATGAGTGCGAAAAATATAATTTAAAAAATATATATGCTTATAAAATAAGTAAAAATTTAAAAATTAAAAATTGTTATCCAGAAATATATTTTACTATAATTTTAAATCAATTTGGGTTTTGTAATTATTTTTTAATTAATATCTATCTTAATATCAATAGTTTATAAATTTAATTTTGATCATTATTATATTATATATCAATAAAATTGTTTATATTGAATTTATATGATATATAATTATTAATATTATTATAACTAAGTAATCCACTAAAATCCTAAAAATATAATCGCTAAAATCCTAAATGAAAAAACCTTTAAATTCTTAATCCATTAAGCTGGTATACAGTAATAATAAATAATGAATCTCATTTTAAATTTTATTTAGTATAATTTTAAATTTTTATTTTAAATATTTATCAGTTTATTTTTATAGAAATATTAATTAAAAAATAAATTATTAGTGAGAAATATCTAATTTAAATTAAACCAGTATACCTAAATAATAAATAATAAATCACATTTTTTTTCATTATAATTTTAAATATTCATTTTAATTATTTATTTGTTTATTTTTATAAATATATTAATTACAGAATAAATTATGAGTTAGACAAATATAATTTATATAAATTATTTTTCATCATAAAAATATAAATAAACTTTTTAAAAGAAAAAAAAATTCAAAACAAAAAATTATTTTATAGTAATATATTTTGCTTTGCTTCTGAATCATTTTAGGTTTTGTAATTATATTTTAATTGATATCTATCTTATTAATAATAGATTATTAATTTATTTTTTGATCATTATTACAATATTTATCAATAATATTATTTATATTGAATTTACATGATATATAATTTTTAAGATTATTATAACTAAATATTATATTTACATTTGAAAATAATTTAAAAATTATTATATTTTTAAAAGTTATCTTTGAAAATAAGATAAAATCACAAAAATAATTTTATTTTTATTTTATTGTTTATATAAAACCTATAAACTACTAAATGCCTAAACATTTAAATCTTTAAACTCCTAAATCTCCAAACTCCAAAACCCTTAAATACTTAAACATTTAAACCATCTTTAAAGGTTTAAGTATTTATAAATAATATATAAATATCTATAAATAAATAATAGTTTATTAATTTATTTTTTGATCATTATTATATTTATAATTATATTTAGTTTATTAATATCTATCAATAAAATTGTTTTTTTTAATTTACATGATATATAATTATTAAGTTTATTATAACTAAATATTGTATTCACATTTTAAAAAAATTTAAAAATTATTATATTTATAAAGATTATAACCTTCAAAATTGATAAAAACTTTGAAAAATATTTTTTTTGTTATTTCATTATTTACTACTAAATGCCTAAACACTTAGATCACTAAACTACTCTTAAACTCCTAAATAGTTAAACCATTAAACTGGTATACCCTAAATAATTAATCATAAATCTCATTTTTATTTGTATTCATTATAATTTTAATGTTCATTTTAATTATTTATTAATTTATTTTTATAGAAATATTAATTATAAAATAAAATTATGAATGAGACAAATAAAATTTAAATAAATTATCTTCATCATAAAAATTTATAAGATTATAAAAAGAATCAAAAATTTTAAAATAAAAAATTATTATTTAGTAATATATTTTACTTTATTTTGAATCATTTTAGGTTTTGCAAATATATTTTAATTAATATCTATCTTATTGATAATAGTTTATTAATCTATTTTATGATCAGTATTATAATATCAATCAATAAAATTATTTATATTGAATTTACAAGATATTTAGTTTTTATGATTATTATAATTAAGTATTGTATTAACACTTGAAAAAAAATTAAAAATTATAATATTTTCAATGGTTATAACCTTGAAAATGAGAAAAAATCATAAAAATAATTTTTTTTGTTATTTAATTATTTAAATAAAACCTATAAACTACAAAATACCTAAATACTTAAATTGCAAAACTCCTAAACCCTGATACTGCTGCTCCACACACACATAGCAACGGACCATAGTACACACGTGCACATATTCTTGTCCTTTTTAGTGTAGCATTGAGAGGGGCCAGCAAGTCCTAGAAGCAGCCAGAAGTATGGGCTACCAGCTTGTAGAGGGCCCCACTAGCAAGATGGGATGATAACATTCAGACAACTGACATGACAGAGCAAAGAGGTCGAGATTAAACCCATGAGTAGCTAGGAGTGGGTCCCACTAGTCGAATCATGCAGCATAGAGGGACACCCAACCGTAACCCAACATGTGTAGCGGGTATTCCATGATTAATTGGAGAGACGAAAAAATCCGAAGCATAACCAAGCAGGGCCAGTAAACAATGGAGTCTAGACCAGCCACACGAGAGCGAAAGATTCAAACTTGTAGTTTATGTTTGTAGTCTTATTTGTAACATAGAATGTATGCACCATGTATTTGTAGAGATGGATCATGACATACTCACACGCACAATCTTGTCTGTTCTCTATGTAGCATACAATGAGGGCAATTGGACCCATGAGAATCTCTAAGTGGGACCCACTAATGCATTTTGTAAATACACATTAGACAATGCTAGACTCCCGAAAGCAGAAGACCAATCTTTATAGCATTTTGTAATTTTACTTATATTTTAGTTTGGTTGTACATGTAGATAATTAGACTGTGAGATGGACCTCATCACACATGCACACCGATGCATGCATATTTTTTGATATTTTGTCGGTGCAACATACAGCCACTTCTTGGAGCTTGAAAAGGAAGCATTCTAACACAAGAGATACTCTTTTGAAGATCATTGGAGCAAAAGAATGTGGAATTCAGAGGAGAGAATGAATTGACAATGTGCAGTAGATATGGACTTGTGGATTTATGGGTATATAGTTTTACATGTATTCCATTGCATAGCAATGACATAGGCAAACGCTTGATGCTGCATGTCACACACATGCACAATCTTATATTTTCATAGTTTTAATATGGTGCATCATTCATGTTCCTCCAAAAGGCTTGGAAAAATTTGAATGGAAAGGACGCAGTGCACATAATGACTCAATGCCAACTATGAAGTCTGGGAATGCCAGGTGATTTTAGTTGTATTCATACGCTTGGAATTATTAGGCATTATGTTTTTTATGTATTTTATGCATTGAATCATCAAGGTGCATAGGATTT
The DNA here is from genome assembly GCA_029783825.1 of Sapria himalayana. Classification (NCBI taxonomy): domain Eukaryota; kingdom Viridiplantae; phylum Streptophyta; class Magnoliopsida; order Malpighiales; family Rafflesiaceae; genus Sapria; species Sapria himalayana. The sequence continues at coordinate 32,522 of JAREIK010000421.1, forward strand.
GGTGGGCTGGCCTAAATTTATCAGATTTTTTGTCTCTTGTAAGTTGTGTGCCTGAATGATAAATAAAGTGTGTATTTTCCAAAAAAAAAACAAAAAAAAACCATAAACCCTAAACTTTAAATCCTAAACCTTAAACCCTAAACTATAACCCTAATCCATAAACCCTAAATCCTAAATCTAATGTTTTGCACTTTTATAATTAAATGACTAAGTGTTAAATGTAAATTAAATTCACAACTTTTAGGAATGTCACATATTTATCTTTTTGTATATGTAACACAAATTCATGACTCAAGGGGTGATTTATCGATTCAGTCTCTTTCTTGCTTTAGATTATTGTAGCTTTAGCAATGGTCATGATTGTATATTTTGTCTATAGAACACAAAATCATATCGATGAGAATATGCCATAACTTGTGTCTATCTGTTGAACATATTGTTATGGCACTAAGAATGATCATGAATACATATTTAATCACTATAATACTGGGTCACGACATTGGATATGACCATAGCTTGTGCATTTTATCTTTATATTGCAAAGTCATTGCACTAGGAATGATTATAACTTTGGACATTCCTCAAGAGCAAAAGTCATGACCCTAGAAATTGTTAATGCTCGAGTACTACTCTTTATAACTTTCTATAGCTAAAATTCTTGGGATTGGAAATATCAATATGGCATTTTCCTTTGATTTGTGACCTCAATTGTCAATATGCAAGACTAATATTTTGAGCAATGATTAAAACCTTTTATACATTTGAATATGATTCATTTACGCCTTTTTGGGTATTGTGAGCTTGTATACATAACTCATTTAATATAAAAAGAAAGAAATGATACTTTTCATATCCATGAGAATATAAAAAAAAGGCTTAGACATGCCAATAAAATAAATTTTTTGATTCTTGATTGAAAGTGAGCCCATACTTCTTGCCCTGCTCAAACCACCCATGGGCTAGTTTGTTCTAATAGGCTACAAGGTGGTTAATTTTTTTGAGGTGAACTATGTTTTAAAAAAATTGCTTTGAGTGTGTGCATGAGAGATATTTTAGAAGAAATTACAATAATCAATATAAATAGCATCCTCAACAACTAGCTATTTAAACACATAGGGTACAACTTTGGTTTAGCCTGTTAGTGTACATGTGTCAAATTACCTTTGATAGCACAGTGATTCAACATCAAATATGATGAGACATAATAGAGATAAAGTAAAAGATCCTATTATTTTGGTTAGAGCTTTAGCAATCATTCTAGAGTTGAGAGGTGAACAAAATAAATTTATTTTAATTATTCAGTATAATTTTAATTTTTATTTTAATTATTTATCAGTTTATTTTTATAGAAATATTAATTACAAAGTAAATTATTAGTGAGATAGATCTAATTTAAATTAAACCGGTATATCCTAAATAATAAAGAATAAATCTCATTTTTTTTCATTTTAATTTAAAATATTCAAATTTAATTATTTATTTGTTTATTTTTATATAAATATTAATTACAAAATAAATTATGAGTTACACAAATATAATTTATATAAATTATTTTTCATCAATATAATATAGATAAACTTTTTAAAATAAAAATAAAATTTCAAAACAAAAAATTATTATATAGTATTATATTTTGCTTTGCTTCTGAATTATTTTAGGTTTTGTAATTATATAATAATTGATATCTATTTTATTAATAATAGATTATTAATTAATTTTTTGATCATTATGAGAATATTTATCAATAAAATAGTTTATATTTAATTTATATGATATATATATATATAATGATTATTATAACTAAATATTGAATTCAGTTTTGAAAAAAATTTAAAAATTATTATATTTTCTAAGGATATAACCTTTGAAAATATCAAAAATTAATAAAAATAAATTTTTTGTTTTTTTATTTTTTAAATAAAACCTATGAACTACTAAATGCATACACATTTAAATAAGTAAACTCCTAGACCCCGTAAAGCCTAAATACAGTAACCATTAAACCGATATATAATACATAATAAATAATAAATCTAATTTTTATTTCTATTTATTATAATTTTAAATATTGATTTTAATTATTTATTAGTTTATTTTTATAGAAATATTTATTACAAAATAAATTATGAGTGCAACAAATATAATTTAAATAATTTATTTTTAATGAAATAATATTTATACGCATATAAAAGAAGTAAAAATTTAAAAATTAAAAATTATTATTCTCTAATATATTTTACTTTAATTTTGAATCAATTTGGGTTTTGTAAATAATTTTTATTTAATATCTATCTTATTATTAATAGTTTATTAATTTAATTTTTAATTATTATTATAATAACTATCAATAAAATTGTTTATTTTGAATTTATATGATGTATGATTATTAATAATATTATAACGAAATATTGTATTCAAATTTTAGAAAATTTTAAATCTCAAAACCATTAAACTGGTATACAATAATAATAAATCATAAATCTCATTTTAATTTTTATTCAGTATAATTTTAAATTTTTATTTTAATTATTTATCACTTTATTTTTATTGAAATATTAATTACAAAATAAATTATTAGTGAGACATATATAATTTTAATTATTTGTATTTCATCAAAAATAAATATAAGCATATAAAAATAGGCACAATTTTAAAAACAAAAATTTATTATTTAGTAAAATATTTTATTTCAATTTTGTATCATTTTTGATTTTGCAATTATATTTTAATTTATATCATTCTTTTTAATAATAGTTTATTAATTATTTATTGATCATTATTATAATATCTATTAATAAAATTATTTATATTGAGTTTACATTATATATAATTATTAAGATTATTATAACTAAAATTTTATATTCACATTTAAAAAAAATAAAAATTATTATATTTTCAAAGGTTACCTTCAAAAATTAAAAAAAAACAAAAATTTAAATTTGTTGTTTTTTAATTCTTTAAATAAAAACTATAAATCACTAAATGCATACAAACATAGATCACTAAACCCCAAAATACCTAAATACCTAAACCATTAAAACTGTATATCCTAAATAATAAATAATAAATCTCACTTTTATTTGTATTCAATATAATTTTAAATATTTATTTTAATTATTTTTTAGTTTATTTTTATAGAATTTTAAATTACATAATATATTTTGAGGAAGACAAATATAATTTAAATAATATACTTTTAGTTTACTTTGCTTCTGAATTATTTTAGGTTTTTTAATTATATTTTATTTGATATCTATCTTATTAATAATAGATTATTTATTTATTTTTTGATCATTATTAGAATATTTATCAATAAAATTGGTTATATTGAATTTATATTATATATAAATATAATGATTATTATAAATAAATATTGTATTCACTTTTGAAAAAAAATTAAAAATTATTATATTTTAAAAGGTTATAATCTTAAAAATTGAGAAAAAATAATAAAAATAAATTTTTTGTTATTTCATTTTTTTAATAAAACCTATAGATCATTAAATGCTTACTTACTTAAATCAGTAAGCTCAAAAATCCTAAAACCTCTAAATACATAAACCTTTTAACAGCTATATACAACTTAATAAATAATAAATCTCATTTTTATTTATATTTATTATAATAAATTGAAATAAAAATTAGATTTCTTAATTATGAAGTTGTATATAGCGATTTAATGGTTTGTGTATTTAGGCATTACGGGCATTAGAAGTTTGCTGATTTAACTGTGTTTGCATTTAGTGGTTTATAGGTTTTATTTAAAAATTAAAATAACAAAATATTTATTTTTATTATTTTTTCATATTTTCAAAGGTTATAACCTTTGAAAATATAATAATTTTTAAATTTTTTTCAAATGTGAAATTAATATTTAGTTATAATAATCATTATATTTATATATCATATATATTCGAAGTAAACAATATTATTGATAAATATTCTAATAATGATCAAAAAATAAATTAATAATCTATTATTAATAAGATAGATATCAATTAAAATATAATTACAAAACCTATAATGATTCAGAAGCAAAGCAAATTATATTACTATATAATAATTTTTTGTTTTTAATTTTTTTTTCTTTTAATAAGTTTAGCTATATATTTTTGATGAAAAATAATTTATATAAATTATATTTGTCTAACTCATAATTTATTTTTTAATTAATATTAATATAAAAATAAACAAATAAATAATTAAAATGAATATTTAAAATTATAAGGAAAAAAATGAGATTTATTCTTTATTATTTAGGGTATAACAGTTTAATTTAAATTATTTTTGTCTCACTAATAATTTATTTTGTAATTAATATTTCTATAAAAATAAACTGATTAATAATTAAAATGAATATTTAAAATTATAATGAATACTAATAAAACTGAGATTTATAATTTATTATTTAGACTATATTAATTTAATGTTTTAAGTATTTATGGGGTTAGGGGTTTAAAAGTTTAGTCATTTTAGTATTTTATCATTTAGTGGTTTATAGGTTTTATATAAAAAATAAAATAACAAAAAAATTATTTTTGTTTTTTTTCTCATTTTGAAGGTTATAACCTTAAAATAAAATAATTTTTAAATTTTTTTTGAAAATTGAATACAATATGAAGTTATAATAATCATAATAATTATATATCATATAAATTCAATATAAACTATTTTATTGATATTTATAATAATAATGATCATAAAAAAGTAATAACCAATTATTAATAAGATAAATATTATTTAAAATATATTTGCAAAACCTAAAATGACTCAAAATCAAAGTGAAATATTTTACTAAATATTAATTTTATATATTTAAATTTTTGTATCCATTTATAAGCCTATATATTTTTTGATGAAAAATAAATTATTTAAATTATATTTGTCTCACAAATAATATTTTTTTTAATTTATATTTCTATAAAATTAAACTAATAAATAATTAAAATGTATATTTAAAATTATACTGAATACTAATAAAAATGAGATTTATTATTTATTATTTAGGGTATAACTATTTAATTGTTTAAGTTTTTTGTGGTTTTGGGTTTAAGGAGTTTATTGATTTATATGTTTAGACATTTTCGTGTTTATAGGTTTTATATAATCAATGAAATAACAAAATAATTATTTTAATGAATTTTCATGATTTTAAAAGGTTATATCCTTTAAAAATATAATAATTTTTTAATAGTTCTAAAATATGAATACAATACTTAGTTATAATAATCTTAATAATTATATTTGTTGTGTAATTCAATATAAAAAAATTTATTAATATATATTATAATAATGATCAAAAAATAAATTAATAAACTATTATTAATTTGATAGATATTAATTAAAATATATTTGTAGAACCCAAAATAATTCAAAATCAAAGTAAATTTTATTACTAAATAAAATTTTAAAATTTTGAAATTTTGTTTATTTTTATAAGCTTATTTTTTTTTCATAAAAAATAATTTATTTAAATTAAATATGTCTCACTCATTATTTTTTTTGTAATTAATATTTCTATAAAAATAAACTAAAAAATAATTAAAATGAATATTTAAAATTTTAATGAATACAAATAAAAATGAGATTTATTATTTATTATTTTGGTTATATAGGTTTAATGGTTTAAGTATTTATGGGGTTTAGGAGTCTAGAGATTTAAATGTTTAGGTATTTAGTGATTTTTAAGTTTTATTTAAATAATAAACTAATAAAAAATTATTTTTGTGATTTTTTATCATTTTTAAGGTTATAGCCTTTGAAAATATAATAATTTTTATATTTTTATCAAATGTAAATATAATATTTAGTTTTAATAACTTAATAATTATAAGACATTTTAATTGAATATAAGTAATTTTATTGTTCGATATTATAAAAATGATCAAATAATAAATTAATAAACTATTATTAATAAGATTGATCGCAATTAAAATATAATTATAAAACCTATATATAAAGATTCAAAATCATAGTAAAATATATTACTAAATAATAATTTTTTGTTTTTAAATTTTTACTTCTTTATATAAGTTTATTTTTTTTGATTAAAAATAAATTATTAAAATTATATTTGGATCTCGCATTATTTGTTTTGTGATTAATATTTCTATAAAAAATAAACTAATAAATAATTAAAATGAATATTTAAAATTATAATGAATACAAATTAAAATGAGATTTATGATTTATTTTATATGGTATACCGGTTTAATGGTTTGATTATTTAGAGTTTTGTCGTTTAGGACTCTAAAAAGCTGACAAATTTAGGCTAGTCCACCAAATCCTATGCACCTTAATGATTCTATGCATAAAATACATAAAAAATCATAATGCCTAATAATTCCAAGCGTACGAATACAACTAAAATCACCTGGCATTCCCGGACTTCAGAGTTGGCATTGAGTCATTATGCGCACTGCGTCCTTTCCATTCAAATTTTTCCAAGCCTTTTGGAGGAACATGAATGATGCACCATATTAAAACTATGCAAATATAAGATTGTGCATGGGTGTGACATGCAACATCAAGCATTTTCCTATGTCATTGCTATGCAATGGAATACATGTACAACTGAATACCCATAAATCCACAAGTCCATATCTACGTCACTTTGTCAATTCATTCTCACCTCTAAATTCCACATTCTCTTGCTCCAATAATCCTCAAAAGAGTATCTCTTGTGTTAGAATGCTTCCTTTTCAAGCTCCAAGAAGTGGCCGTATGTTGCACCGACAAAATATCAAAAAATATGCATGCATCGGTGTGCATGTGTGATGAGGTCCATCTCACAGTCTAATTATCTACGCGTACAACAAAACTAAAATATAAGTAAAATTACAAAATGCTATAAAGATTGGTCTTCTGCTTTCGGGAGTGTAGCATCACCTAATGTGTATTTACAAAATGCATTAGTGGGCCCCATTAGATATTCTCATGGGTCCAATTGCCCTCATTGCATGTTACATAGAGAACATACAAGATTGTGTGTGTGAGTATGTCATGATCCATCTCTACAAATACATGGTGCATACATTCTATGATACAAATAAGACTACAAACATAAACTACAAGTTTGAATCTTTCGCTCCCGTGTGGCTGGTCTGGACTTTATTGCTTACTGGCCCTGCTTGGTGATGCTTCGGATTTTTCCTGCTCTCCAATTAATCATAGAATACCCACTACTCCTATTGGGTTACGGTTGGGTGGCCCTTTATGCTGCCTGATACGACTAGTGGGACCCACTCCTAGCTACTCCTAGGTTTACTACCGACCACTTTGTCGGTCTCATTAGTTTTCTGAATGTTATCATCCTGGCTTGCTAGTGGGGCCCTCTACAAGTTCTTTATCTATGTGCACATGTGTACTGTGGTCCGTCGCTATGTGTGTGTGGTGCAGCAGTATCAGGGTTTAGGAGTTTAGTAATTTAAGTATTTATGTATTTCGTGGTTTATAGGTTTTATTTAAATAATTAAATAAAAAAAATTATTTTTATGATTTTTTATCATTTTCAAGTTTATAACCATTGAAAATATTATAATTTTTAATTTTTTTCAAATGTTAATACAATATTTAATAATAATTATCATAAAAATTATATATCATGTAAATTTAATATAAATAATTTTATTGATCGATATTATACTACTGAATCATAAAATAGATTAATAAACTATTATTAATAAGATATATATTAATTAAAATATATTTGCAAAAGCTAAAACGATTCAAAATCAAAGAAAAATATATTACTAAATAAAGATTTTTTTAAAAAAATTTTTGATTCTTTTTATAAGCTTATAAATTTTTTTGAAGAAGATAAATTATTTAAATTATATTTGTCTCATTCATAATTTTATTTTGCAATTAATATTTCTATAAAAATAAACTAATAAATAATTAAAATGAATATTAAAAAAATTAATGAATACAAATAAACATGAGATTTTTGATTAATTATTTAGGTGTTTAATAGTTTAGTGATTTGAGTGTTTAGGTATTTAGTAGTTTGTATGTTTTATTTATATAATGAAATAACAAAAAAATTATTTTTTAAATTTTTTATCAATTTTGAAGGTTATAATCTATATAAATATAATAATTTTTAAATTTTTTTCAAATGTGAATACAATATTTAGTTATAATAAACTTAATAATTATATATCATGTAAATTAAAAAAAAACAATTTTATTGATAGATATTAATAAACTAAATTTAATTATAATTATAATAATGATCAAAAAATAACTTAATAAACTATTTTTTATTGATAGATATTTATATATTATATATAAATACTTAAACCTTTAAAGATGGTTTAAATGTTTAAGTATTTAAGGGTTTTGGGGTTTGGCGGTTTAGGAGTTTAATGATATAAGCGTTTAGGCATTTAGTAGTTTATAGGTTTTATATAATCAATAAAATAAAATAAATTTTTTTTTGTGATTTTATCTCATTTTCAAAGATGATAACCTTTAAAAATATAATAATTTTTAAATTATTTTCAAATATAAATATAATATTTAGTTATAAAAATCTTAATAATTATATATCATGTAAATTCAATATAAACAATTTTATTGATAAATATTGTAATAATGATCAAAAAATAAATTAATAATCTATTATTAATAAGATAGATATTAATTAAAATATAATTACAAAACCTAAAATGATTCAGAAGCAACGCAAAATATATTACTATATAATAATTGTTTGTTTAGAATTTTTTTTTTCTTTAAAAAAGTTTATGTATATTTTTTTGATGAAAAATAATTTATATTAATTAAATTTATCTAACTCATAATTTATTCTATAATTAATATATTTATAAAAATAAACAAATAAATAATTAAAATGAATATTTAAAATTATAATAAAAAAAATGTGATTTATTATTTATTATTTAGGGATGCTGGTTTAATTTAAATTAGATATTTCTCACTAATAATTTATTTTTTAATTAATATTTCTATAAAAATAAACTGATAAATATTTAAAATAAAAATTTAAAATTATACTGAATATAATTTAAAATGAGATTTATTTTTTATTATTATTGTATACCAGCTTAATGGATTAAGAATTTAGAAGTTTTTTCATTTAGGATTTTAGCGATTTATGTTTTTAGGCTTTTAGTGGTTTATACGTTTTATTTAAAAAATAAAATATCAAAAAAAATTTCTATAATTTTTTCTCATTTTCATAGGTTATTACCTTTGAAAATATAATAATAATTAAAATTTTTTGAAATGTGAAACAATAGTTAGTTATAATAATATTGATAATTATATATCATATAAATTCAATATAAATAATTTTATTGATATATATTAGAATAATGATCAAAATTAAATTTATAAACTATTGATATTAAGATAGATATTAATTAAAAAATAATTACAATACCCAAATTGATTTAAAATTATAGTAAAATATATTTCTGGATAACAATTTTTAATTTTTAAATTTTTACTTATTTTATAAGCATATATATTTTTTAAATTATATTTTTCGCACTCATAATTTATTTTGTAATATATAATTTCTATAAAAATAAACTAATAAATAATTAAAATGAATATTTAAAATTATAATAAATAAAATTAAAAATTAGATTTATTAATTATTAAGTACTATATAGCGGATTAATGGTTTATGTATTTTGGTATTATGAAGTTTAAAAGTTTACTGATTTAACTGTGCATGCATTTAGTGGTTTATAGGTGTTATTTTAAAAAAAATATCAAAAAATTTATTGTTTTTATTTTTTGATATTTTCAAAGGTTATAACATTTGAAAATATAATAATTTTTTAATTTTTTTCAAAAGTGAATATAATATTTAGTTATAATAATCATTATATTTATATATCATATAAATTCAATATAAATATTTTTATTGATAAATATTCTAATAATGATCAAAGAAAAAATTAATAATCTATTATTAATAAGATAGATAATCAATTTAAATATAATTACAAAACCTAAAATGATTTAGAAACAACGCAAAATATATTACTATATAATTATTTTTTGTTTTGAATTTTTTTTTTTAAAAAGTTTATTTATATTTTTTTGATGAAAAATAATTATATAAATTATATTTGTCTAACTCAATTTATTCTGTAATTAATAATTATATAAAAATAAACGAATAAATAATTAAAATGAATAAAGGAGGTCTCACTGTATAACCAAATATTTGTATAACCAAATAATTTATTCTGTTTGTATAACCAAATATATTTTCTTTTTTAATAATTTTATGTGAGTTCAGGAAAGAAAATATTAAGAGGCCGGGGATGTAGTAGTAGCACAATAACGGAGGTCTCGCTGTTTTTGGACCCGTGGAACTGTTCATCGTTTCTCTCTATTCTCTTCGTGCGATTTATCTCGACTATTATATGTGCTGCATACTGTAAAACATTATATTGCTTTAATCTATAATGCAAAAGCATTTTCTGGTGGATTTAGCTAGTAGTACTTAGCGAATAGCGAACCATGTTATTTTTGGTGTTTATTTCTCGTTTTTTAATTCTATCATTGATGGTTGCTGAATTGGGATATATATAATTATACCGGTTTAATGGATCGATTATTTAAAGGTTTTGTCATTTAGGAGTTTAGCAATTTATGTTTTTAGGCATTTACTGGTATACACCTTTTATTTATATAATAAAAATAAATTATTTTTTTGATTTTTTTTAGATTTTCAAATGTTATAACCTTTAAAAATAAAATAATTTTTAAAATCTTTTGAAATGTGAATACCATGTATAATTATATTAATCTTATTAATTATATATCATATAAATTTAAAATAAATAATTTTAATGATAGATATTATAATAATGATCAGAAAATAAATTAATAAACTATTATTAATAATATAAATATTAATTAAAATATATTTACATAACACAAAATGATTGAAAATCAAATCAAAATATATTACTAAATAATAATATTTAATTTTCAAATATTTCTTCTTTTTATAAGCTTATATTTTTTATTGATTAAAAATAAATTATATAAATATATCTGTCTCACTCGAGATTTATTTTGTAATTAATTTTTCTAAACAATTAAAATATAAATAATTAAAATGAATATTTAAAATTATAATAAATAGAAATAAAATAAGATTTATTATTTATTAAGTAGTATACAGCTGTTATAAGGTTTATGTATTTAGGGGTTTCGGGCTTTATGAGCTACTGATTTAAGTAAGTAAACATTTAGTGGTTTATAGGTTTTATTTAAAAAAGAAATAACATGAAATTTATTTTTTGTATTCTTTCTCATTTTTTAAGATTATAACCTTTGAAAATATAATAATTATTAAATTTTTTTCAAAAGTTAATAAAATAATTATTTATAATAATCATAATAATTATATATCATATAAATTCAATATAAACAATTTTATTGATAGATATTCTAATAATTATCAAAGAATAAATTAAAAATCTATTATGAATAAGATTGATATTACTTAAAATATAATATCAAAACCTAAAATGATTCAAAAGCAAAGCAAAATATATTAATTAATAATAATTATTTGTTTTTAAATTTTTATTCTTTTTATAAGCTTATCTATTTTTTGATGAAATATAATTTTTATAAATTATATTATTAACTCATAATTTATTCTATAATTTCTATATATCAATAAATAAATAACTAAACAATCAAAATGAATTTTTTAAATTAAAATGAAAACAAGAAAAATGAGATGTATTAATTATAATTTAGGGGATACCCATTTTAACGATTATCGATATAGGGGTATTAAAATTTTGTAGTTTAGTGATTTAAGTATTTAGGCATTTAGTGATTTATAGGTTTTATTTAAACAATGAAATAATAAAAAAAATATTTTTTTTGTTTTCTCACATGTTCAAAGGTTATAATCTTAGAAAATATAATAATTTTAAAACTTTTTTCAAAATCGAAAACAATATTTAGTTATAATAATTATAAAATTTATATATCATATAAATTAAATATAAATATTTTTATTGATAAATATTCTAATAATGATCAAAATATAAATTAATAATCTATTATCAATAAGTTAGATATCATTTAAAATATAATTACAAAACCTAAAATGATTCGGTAACAAAGTAAAATATATTACTATATAATAATTTTTTGTTTTTAATTTTTTTCTTCTTTTTATAAGTTTATCTATATTTTTTGTTAAAAAATAATTGATATAAATTATATTTTTCTAACTTAAAATTTATTTTGTATTTAATATTTATATAAAAATAAATAAATAAATAATTAATTAAAATGAATATTTAAAATTATAATGAAAAAAATAAAAATGAGATTTATTATTTATTATTTAGGATATACCTGTTTAAAAAATGTATCTATTTAGGGTTTTCAAGATTTAGAAGTTATTGATTTAAGTATTTAGGCATTTAATGGTTTATAGCTTTTATTTAAACAATGAAAAAACAAAAAATTTATTTTCTATATTTTTTCAAAATTTCAAATGTCTTAACATTTGAAAATATAATAATTTTAAAATTTTTTAAAAATGTGAATATAATATTTAGTAATAATAAATATTATAACTATATATAATATAAAATAAATATAAACAATTTTATTGATAAATATTAAATCAATTATCAAAAAATAAATTAATAAACTATTATTAATATGATAGATATAAATTAAAATATAATTCAAAAACCTAAAATGATTCAAAATCAAAATAAGATATAATACTAAATAATAATTTTTTATTTTAAAAATTTTGTCTCATTTTATAAGCATATATATTTTTTTGATGAAAAATAAATTATTTAAATTAAATCTGTCTCACTAATAATTTAAATTTGTAATTAATATTTCTATAAAAATAAATTGATAAATAATTAAAATGAATATTTAAAATTATAAAGAATACTAATAAAAAGAGATATATTATTTATTATTTAGGGTATATCTATTTAATGGTTTATGTTTTTGTGGTTTTAGGGTTAAGTAGTTTATTGATTTATATGTTTGCACATTTAGGTGTTTATAGGTTTTATTTAATCAATGAAATAACAAAAAAATTATTTTTATAAATTTTCGTGATTTTCAAAGGTTAGAAGCTTTGAAAATATAATAATTTTTTTAATCTTTCTAAAATATGAATACAATACTTAGTTATAATAATCTTAATAATTATGTTTGATGTAAATTTAATATAAATATTTTTATTAATATATATTATTATAATGATCAAAAAATCAATTAATAAACTATTATTAATAAGATAGATATTAATTAAAATATATTTGCAGAACCCAAAATAATTCAAAATGAAAGTAAATTATATTACTAAATAAAATTTTAAATTTTTAAAATTTTGTTTATTTTTATAAGCTTATTTTTTTTCATAAAAAATAATATATTTAGATTATATGTCTCACTCATTATTTATTTTCTAATAAATATTTCTATAAAAATAAACTAAAAAATAATTAAAATGAATATTTAAAATTATAATGAATACAAATAAAAATGAAATTTATTATTTATTATTTAGGTTATATAGGTTTAGTGGTTTAAGTATTTAGGGGGATTTGGGGTTAAGAAGTATAGATATTTAAATGATTAGTCATTTAGTGGTTTATATGTTTTATTTAAATAATAAAATAAAAAAAAATTAATTTTGTGATTTTTTATCAATTTTGAAGGTTATAACCTTTGAAAATATAATAATTTTTAAATTTTTTTCGAATGTAAAAATAATATTTAGTTATAATAATCTTAATATTTATAAGAGATTTAAATTCAATATAAGTAATTTTATGGATAGATATTATAATAATGATCACAAAATAAATTAATAAACTATTATTAATAAGATTGATAGCAATTAAAATTTAAATGCAAAACCTATAATGATTCAAAATGAAAGTAAAATATATTACTAAATGATATTTTTTGTTTTTGAATTTTTACTTCTTTTTATAAGCTTATATTTATTTTTTGATTAAAAATAAATTATTAAAATTATATTTGTCTAACTCTTTATTTATTTTGCAATTAATATTTCTATTAAAAATAAACTAATAAATAATTAAAATGAATAAATAAAATTAAAATGAATACAAATTAAATTGAGATTTACGATATATTATATATGGTATACCGGTTTAATGGATTGTTAATTTAGGGGTTTTGTCATTTATGAGTTTAGAAATTTATGTTTTTAGGCATTTTGTGATTTATTGTTTTTATTTATATAATAAATTTTTTTTTTGATTTTATCTGATTTTCAAAGGTTATAACCTTTGAAATTAAATAATTTTTAAATTTTTTAAAATATGAATACCATGTATAATTATATTAATCTTACTATTTATATATCATATAAATTAAATATAAACAATTTTAATGATAGATAGTATAATAATGATCAAAAACTAAATTAATAAACTATTATTAATAATATAAATATTAATTAAAATATATTTACATAACACAAAATGATTCAAAATCAAATCTAAATATATTACTAAATAATAATATTTAATTTTCAAATATTTTATTCTTTTTATAAGCTTATATTTTTTATTGATTAAAAATAAATTTTTTAAATAATATTTGTCGCACTCAAAATTTTTTTTGTAATTAATTTTTTAAATAACTAAACTATAAATAATTAAAATTAATATTTAAAATTATAATAAATAGAAATAATAATTAAATTTATTATTTATTATTTATTAAGTAGTATATAGATGTTAAAATGTTTATGTATTTAGGGGTTTCGGGGACTATGAGCTTACTGATTTTAGTAAGTAAGCATTTAATGATCTATAGGTTTTATTTTAAAAATGAAATAACAAAAAAATTTTTTTATTATTTTTTCTCATTTTTAAGGTTATTACCTTTGAAAATATAATAATTTTTAAATTTCTTTTCAAAAGTGAATACAATATATATTTATAATAATCATAATAATAATATATCATATAAATTCAATATAAACAATTTTATTGATAGATATTCTAATAATTATCAAAAAATAAATTAAAAATCTATTATGAATAAGATTGATATTAATTAAAATACAATATCAAAACCTTAAATGATTCAAAAGCAAATCAAAATATATCAGTAAATAATAATTATTTGTTTTTAAATTTTTATGATTTTTATAAGCTTATCTATTTTTTGTTAAAAAATATTTTTTATAAATTATATTTTTAACTCATAATTTATTTTATAATTAATATATATATATATAAATAAAAAACTAAACAATCAAAATTAATTTTTTAAATTATATTGAAAACAAATAAAAATGAGATTTATTAATTATTATTTTGGGTATACCAGTTTAAAGGATTATCAATATTGGGGTATCGAGATTTTGTAGTTTAGTGATTTAAGTGCTTAGACATTTAGCGGTGTATAGGTTTTATTTTAACAATGAAATAACAAAAAAAATTATTATTTTAATCTTTTGACATTTTCAATTGTTATAATCTTTGAAAATATAATAATTTTAAAATTTTTTTCAAAAGTGAATACTTTATTTAGTTATAATAATATTTATAGTTATATATCATATAAATTATATATAAACATTTTTAATTTAAAATAATCTAATAATGATCAAAAAAAATTAATAATCTATAATTAATTAATAAATATAAATTAAAATATAATTAAAAACCCTAAAATAATTGAGAAGCAAAGCAGAATATATTACTATATAATAATTTTTTGTTTTAAATTTTTTTTTTATTTTAAAAAGTTTATCTATAATTTTTTGATTAAAAATAATTTATATAAATTATATTTGTGTAACTCTTAATTTATTTTGTTATTCTTATTTATATAAAAATAAACAAATAAATATTAAAATAAATATTTAAAATTATAATGAAAAAAATGATATTTATTCTTTATTATTTAGGGTATACCACTCTAATTTAAATTATATTTGTCTTACTAATAATTTATTTTGTAATTAATATTTCTAAAAAAATAAATAGTTAAATAATTAACATAAAAATTTAAAATTATACTGAATAAAATTTAAAATGAGATTTATGATTTATTATTAATTTATACCAGTTTAATGATTTAAGTGTTTAGAGGTTTTGTCGTTATGAGTTTAGCGATTTATGTTTTTAGGCTTTTAGTTTTTTATAGGTTTTATTTTAAAAAATTAATTAACAAAAAATATTTGTATAATTTTTATCATTTTCATAGGTTATAACATTTAAAAATATAATAATATTTAAAATTTTTTGAAAATTTAATACAATATTTTGTTATAATAATATTAATAATTATATATCATATAGATTTAATATAAATAAATTTATTAATAGATATTATAATAATGATCAAAATTAAATTTATAAACTATTATTATTAAGATATATATTAATTAAAAAATATTTAAAAAATACAAATTGATTCAAAATTAAAGTAACTTATATTACTTGATAATAATTTTTAATTTTTAAATTATACTCTTTTATAAGCATATATTTTTATTAGATAAATAATATATGATTTAAATTATATTTGTCACACTCATAATTTATTTTGTAATAAATATTTCTAAATAAATACACTATTAATTAATTTGAAAATTTAAAAATATAAAAAATAGCAATAAAAAACAGATTTATTAATTATTAAGTAGTATTTAGTGGTTTGATGGTTTATGTATTTAGGCATTATGGGGTTTATGAGTTTACTCATTTAACTTTATATGCATTTAGTAGGGCTGCTCACGGGACTAGGAGATTCGCGACCCGACCCAAAGTCTTATCCCGAAAGAATCGGGACTAAGAAAAATCCATTGACTTTGACTTTTCCCGTCCCGTTCTATCACGTATTTTTTCTTTTGGGATGGTTTCGGATCTTAAGCAATATCCATCCCGAGAACCATCCCGTCCTAAAAAATTCATACTAGAACGAGGAATATATATATATATATATATAAACATGAATATGCCACCAATTCTGTAACTGCCCATCTAATTCCGACGCACTTATTGCTGTTTCGACGAGTTCGAGGCCACCTCACACTATTTCAGCCATGTTCAGTTAAGTCCAGCTTTTGTCCATCGTACTTCTGGTTGACTCCACCGTGTCTCAGAAGGCACCAGCCTTTTGGTTTGTTTTTCTGACCAGAATTGAGTGATTAATTATTATTATTATTATTATTATTATGTGTCTCAGTCAGTTTTGTTGAGTATTGGTTGTGGTGTTGTGGTTGGGCCGAATGAGTGGGCTGAATGTGATATAGTTAGTTTTGTAGAGGTTGCTTGTTTGAAATATTTATATGTATTTATGAATAACATATCATATTAATTAATGGCAATGTAGATGGCACAATCCAGCGGTAAATGAAAAATACAATAAATTGAAGATGATCACATCTCAAATGATCAAAGTACTAGTAAATCCAATCATCATCCTCTCACGAACCCTAATATTGTTTCAGCAGGTTCTTCAATTCCAATTGTAAAAGAAAGTCAAGGTACATCTCAACCTCAATCTCATAAAAAGTATAAATCTGCTATTTGGGAAACGTATGAGATATTAGTTGATTCAGAGAGAAATGTAAATAGTAGGGCAGCTTGTGTATGGCGTAGAAAAGAATA
Source organism: Sapria himalayana (assembly GCA_029783825.1). Taxonomy (NCBI): domain Eukaryota; kingdom Viridiplantae; phylum Streptophyta; class Magnoliopsida; order Malpighiales; family Rafflesiaceae; genus Sapria; species Sapria himalayana. The sequence goes on from JAREIK010000421.1 coordinate 50,179, forward strand.
TTTTGCAAAAAGTGATCAAGGTACTTCGGGTTTATAGAAATACTTTAGAGAGACTTGTAGGAAATTTTCACACAAAAAAGAATTAATAGAACTCACAAAGGTAAAGACAAGTCATAATCTTTGTTGAGTTTCACTAAAGGTACTAGTTCAAAGGATAACAAATTAACTTTTTGGTAATTTGATCAACAACTAGTTAAGGAGGCTTTGCTGAAAATGATCATAAAAGATGAATTGCCTTTTTGTTTTGTTGAGAGGGATGAGTTTAAGGAGTTTTGTGAAGTTAGTGTGCCTCAATTTAAAATTCCATCTAGGCACTCTGTGTTGAGGGATTGTTTTTCTTTGTTTGTGAAGGAAAAGAAGAAATTATTTGATAGCATATCATCTCATTGTTGTAGAGTTTCATTGATTACCGTCACTTGAACTAGCATTTAAAATTTGTCTTATATATGTTTGACTGTTCATTTCATTGATTCTCAATGGAATATGCATAAAAGACTTTTGAACTTTTGCGTAATTAAAAGTCATTCGGGAGTTAATATTAGAAATGCTATTGAGTTTTGCATGAATGAATGGGGTTTGAGAAAGTTGATGTGCATTACTGTTGACAATGCATCAAATAATGATGTTGCAGTTGAACAATTGAAAAAAAAGGCTTGTGAAGAAAAGTGTTGTACCATTGAGTGGTGAGCAGTTTCATATGAGATGTTGTGCTCAAATCCTAAACTTAATTGTTAGAGATGGCATTGCAGTAGTTGAGGGTGCTATTCAACAAATTAGAGGTGTGGTGAAATATGTGAGGAGCAGTCCTAAAAGATTAGATATGTTTAAGTTATGTGTTGAAGAAGCAAACTTGACATATGGATCTTCATTACAATTAGATTGTCCTACAAGTTGGAATTCAACTTATTTGATGCTACAAACTGATATAAAATATTAAAAAGAATTTGATAAGTTGGAGGTCAAAGACAAAAGGTTTTTGAATAAGTTTGGTTCAAACGTTCCAACTGAGAGAGACTGAACAAATGCCAAAATTTTGGCCCGTTTCTTGAAAACTTTTTTTGAGGTAATTTGTTAATTTTCTGTCTCATAATATTCTACCTCTAGTGTTTATTTTCCTGAGATTATTCGAATTTTGAAAAAAAATTGAGCTTTGTGAAAATAGTAGAGATACAATGGTGTCTGAAATGGGTATGAAAATGAGGAATAAATTCAACAAATATTGGGGTTCCCTTCAGTCAACAAATATTATGCTTTTTGTAGCAGTAGTGTTGGATCCTAGATATAAGCTCAAATATCTCAAGGTTAAGTACACTTAGCATTATGAAGAGGAATTGGCTAAAAATTTGGTGAAAAAGGATATAAATGCTTTAAATGAGATGATGGATGCTTATAAAGATTTAAATGAAGATGAATCAAAAGAAGATGATTTCTCGTCTACTTTGTTGAAGAAAAATGATGATTTCTTTGATGGTAGTGATACTTATGTGGATTATTTTTTTTGTTGAATTGGCGAAAGAACAATAAGTTGCAGCTTTGGAAGAGTTGGATAGGTACTTAGAGGACAAACTTGAAAAAAATAGAATTAATTTTGATCTTCTAAACTGGTGGAAGGTAAATGAGGTTAGGTATCCTTCTTTGGAAAATGTAGCAAGGAATGTATTTGCTATCCAAGCATCTACTGTGGCCTACGAATCTACATTTAGCACTAGGGGGAGAACTTTAGATAAATTTACAAGTTCTTTAACACCGATAACAGTTGTAGTTCTCAAATGTCTACAAGATTGGTTGAGAAGCTCAAACAAACCTATTGAAATTTATGAATTAGTTCAAGACCTTGATGAAAATGAATCAGGTTAGTATACAAATCTTGTAAATTTTAATTTCACTTTTACTTATTTTATTCATTCAATTTTATAAAAATATGGTTCAAATACAATTTTCAGAGGGGTCACAAGATCCAAATATTTTTCCAACTATAGTTGGCCAAATAAATTTGCAATGGGTGTAGTAAAATTTATAAGGTAATATTTTGATTTTTTATTACTCTTTCATCTTAGAAATTTATGTATACATGATTAACATGCTTTATTATTTGGTTGTCCATCTATAGTGGAGGAAGAAAAGAGAGGAGTTGTAGAAGAGATAATTAATTTGGGTTGGATTTTCGTTGCTGTTACGGGACGGACCTTTGAAATGATTATTATCATGGTTGTTATTAGTTGTATTTTTTTTGTTATATTAAGTTGCCTAATTTTAGCAATTACTTAATTAGTAATTGATGCTACCAATGTTTGTGGTCATCTTTAGCTATTCAATAATATTTTAAGTAATTGTTTAAAAAATGTAGAATTGCTATTATATTTAACTTTCACTCAGCTGAACAAAGCCAAGTTGTGAAAAAACTAAGAACCAAATTAAGCACACAACTCGATCCCGTTCTATTTACCATTTATATTATTTTCTGCACATCCAAGCTTTTGACATGGTAATGGAACTCGTTTGCGGTATTGAGCCTATTTGACAAAACAAAATTGACCCAATTTGAGTTTGAAAGATACATAACTAAGGAATGATAAATGACACAACAAAAGGTTTCGACATGAACTAACTTGGCCGATTTTAAGAAAATAAATTGAAAAAAATGTATGAACACCATTCTATCCCGAAACCATTTTGTTCTACCCAAAATCACTAATCTCCGTCTAGTCCCATCCTGATATTTTCAACCTATCGGACGGGTCTGGATCTTCAAAAAAAAATCTCCGAACTGTGGAAAGGGATTGGAGATTTGTAATCCCCATCCCGTCCCGTCCAAATAGCACCCCTAGAATTTAGTGGTTTATAGGTTTTATATAAAAAATAAAATAACAAAAAATTTATTTTTATTATTTTTTGATATTTTCAAAGTTTCTAACCTTTGAAAATATAATAATTTTTAATTTTTTTTCAAATGTGAATACAATATTTAGTTATACTAATCATTATATTTATATATTATATAAATTCAATATAAACAATTTTATTGATAAATATTCTAGTAATAATCAAAAAATAAATTAATATTCCATTAATAATAAGATAGGTATTAATTAAAATATAATTACAAAACTTAAAATGATTCAGAAGCAAAGAAAAATATATTATTATATAATAATTTTTTGTTTTTGAATTTTTTTTAATAAGTTTATCTATATTTTTTTGATGAAAAATAATTTATATAAATTATATTTGTATAACTCATAATTTATTTTGTAATTAATATTTATATATAAATAAACAAATAAATAATTAAAATGGATATTTAAAATTATAATTAAAAAATGAGATTTATTATTTATTAATTAGGGATACGGGTTTAATTTAAATTAGATCCGTCTCACTAATAATTTATATTGTAATTAATATTTCTATAAAAAAAATTCATAAATTATTAAAATAAAAATTTAAAATTATACTGAATAAAAATTAAAATGATATTTAAGATTTATTATTAATGTATACCAGCTTAATAGTTTAAGTATTTAGAGGTTTTGTTGTTAGGAGTTTAGAAATTAAAATAACAAAAAATTTATTTATTTTTTGATATTTTCAAAGGTTATAACCTTTGAAAATATAATAATTTTTAAATTTTTTGTAAAAGTGAATTTAATATTTAGTTATAATAATCATTATATTTATATATCATATAAATTCAATATAAACAATTTTATTGATAAATATTCTAATAATGATCAAAAAAATAGATTAATAATCTATTATTAATAAGATAGATATCAATTAAAATATAATAAAAAATCCAAAAATGATTCAGAAGAAATCAAAATATATTACTATATAATAATTAGTTGTTTTGTAATTTTTTCTTCTTTTAAAAAGTTTATCCATATTTTTTTGTTGAAAATTAATTTATCTAAATTATATTTGTCTAACTCATAATTTATTTTTTAATTAATATTTATATAAAAATAAACAAATAAATAATTAAAATGAATATTTATAATTATAATGAAAAAAAGATATTGAGATTATTTCGTTATTATTTTGGGTATACCAGTCTAATTTAAATTAGATCTTTCTCCCTAATAATTTATTTTGTAATTAATATTTCTATAAAAATAAACTAATAGATAATTAAAATAAAAATTTAAAATTATACTGAATAGAAATTAAAATGAGATTTATGAATTATTATTAATGTTTACCAGTTTAATGGTTTAAGTATTTAGAGGTTTTTGTCGTTTAGAAGTTTAGCGATTTCTGTTTTTAGGCATTTAGTGGTTTATAGGGTTTATTTAAACAATGAAATAACAATAAAAATATTTTTTGTATTTTTTCACATTTTCAAAGGTTATAACCTTTGAAAATATAATAATTTTAAATTTTTTTAAAAATGTGAATGCAATATTTAGTAATAAGAATCATGATAATTATATATAATATAAACTAAATATAAACAATTTTATTGATAGATATGATATCAATTATCAAAAAATAAATTAATATGCTATTATTAATATGATAAATATAAATTAAAATACAATTGCAAAACCTAAAAATATTCAAAATCCAAGTAAAATTTATTACTAAATAATAATTTTTTTTAGTTTTTGCTTCTTTTTATAAGCTTATATTTTTTTTGATGAAAAATAAATTATTTAAATTATATTTGTATCACTCATAATTTATTTTGTAATTAATATTTTAATAAATTATTTAAATTATATTTAAGGTTTATGAGTTTAAAGGTTTAAGTATTTAAGGGTTTTTATGTTTAGGAGTTTAGATGTTTAAGTGTTTAGGCATTTAGTGGTTTAGAAGTTTTATTTAAACAATGATATAGCAAAAAAATTTATTTTTATTATTTTTTCTAATTTTTTAAGATTATATCCTGTGAAAATATAATAATTTTTAAATTTTTTTTCAAATGTAGATATAATATTTATTTATAATAATCTTCATAAATATAAGTCATTTAAATTCAATATAAATAATTACATTGCTAGATATTTTAATAATGATCAAAAAATAAAATAATAAACTATTATTAATAAAATAGATATTATTTAAAAAGTATTTGCAAAATCTAAATTTAATCAAATCAAAGTAAAATATATTACTAAATAATAATTTTTTTAATATTTTTCTTTTTTTATAAGTTTATAATTTTGTTAATAAAAATAAATTATTTAAATTATATTTGTCTTACTCATAATTTATTTTGTAATTTATAATTCTTAATAATAAACTAATAAATAATTAAAATGAATATTTAAAATTATAATGTATACAAATAAAATTGAGATTTATTATTTATTATTCAGGATATACCAGTTTAATGGTTTAAGTATTTAGGTGTTTTGTGGTTTAGGAGTTTAGTGATTTAATTTTTTAGACCTTTAGTGATTTATAGTTTTTATTTAAAGAATGAAAAAATAAAAACTATAATTTTTTAATTTTTTTTTAATTTTTGAAGATTATAACCTTTGAAAATATAATAATTTTTAATTTTTTTTAAATGTGAATATAATATTTTAGTTATAATAATCTTAATAATTATATATAATATAAACTCAATATAAATAATTTTATTGATAGATATTATAATAATGATCAATAAATAAATTATTAAACTAGTATTTATAAGAATAATATAAATTAAAATATAATTGTAAAATCTAAAATGATTCAAAATCAAAAAAAGATATATTACTAAATAATAATTATTTATTTTTAAAAATTTGTTGTTTTTATAAGCATTTTTTTAATGAAAAATAAATTATTTAAACTATATATGTCGCACTAATAATTTATTTTGTAATTAATATTTCTATAAAAATAAATTGATAAATAATTAAAATGAATATTTAAAATTATAATGAATACTAATAAAAATTATATTTTTGATTTATTATTTGGACTATACTAATTTAATGTTTTAAGTATTTATGGGCTTTTGGGTTTAGAAGTTTAATCATTTTTCAATTTAGTCATTTAGTGGTTTATAGGTTTTATTTAAAAAATAAAATAAAAAAAAATTATTTTTGTTATTTTTTCACTTTTTTGAATGTTATAACCTTTGAAAATATAATAATTTATAATTTTTTTTGAAAAGTAAATATAATATAAAGTTATACTAATCAGAATAATTATATATCAATAAAATTCAATATAAACTTTTTTATTGATATATATTATAATAATGATCATATAAAAGTAATAAACAATTATTAATAAGATAAATATTGTTTAAAATATATTTTCAAAACCTAAAATTATTCAAAATCAAAGTGAAATATTCTACGAAATATTAATTTTAAATTTTTAAATTTTTGTATCCATTTATAAGCCTATATATTTTTTGATGAAAAATAAAATATTTAAATTATATTTGTCTCACTAATAATTTATTTTTTAATTTATATTTCTATAAAAATAAACTAATAAATAATTAAAATGTATATTTGAAATTATAATAACTACATATAAAAATGAGATTTATTATTTATTATTTAGGGTATAACTATTTAATTGTTTAAGTTTTATGTGGTTTTAGGGTTAATGAGTTTATTAATTTATATGTTTACACATTTAGGTATTTATAGGTTTTATTTCATCAAAGAAATAACAAAAAAATTATTTTTATGAATTTTTGTTATTTTGAAATGTTATAACCTTTAAAAATATAATAATTTTTTAATAGTTGTAAAATATGAACACATTACTTAATTATAATAATCTTAAAAATTATATTTGTTGTAAATTCAATATAAAAAAATTTATTAATATATATTATTATAATGATCAAAAAATAAAATAATAAACTATTATTAATAAGATAAATATTAATTAAATAATATTTACAAAAACCAAAATAATTCAAAATCAAAGTAAATTATATTACTAAATAAAATTTTAAAATTTTGAAATTTTGTTTAATTTTATAAGCTTATTTTTTTCATAAAAAATAATTTATTTAAATTATGTCTCGCTCATTATTTAATTTGTAATTAATATTTCTATAAAAATAAACAAACAAATAATTAAAATGAATATTTAAAATTATAATAAATACAAATAAAAATGAGATTTATTATTTATTATTTAGGTTATATAGGTTTAATGGTTTAAGTATTTAGGGATTTTGGTGTTTAGGAGTCTAGATATTTAAATATTTAGCCATTTAGTGGTTTATATGTTTTATTTAAATAAAAAAATAATAAAAAAATTATTTTTGTGATTTTTTTAATTCTAGAAGGTTATAACCTTTGAAAATATAATAATTTTTAAATTTTTTTCAAATTTAAATATAATATTTAGTTATAATAATCTTAATAATGATAAGACATTTAAATTGTATATAGTAATTTTATTATTATATATTATAAAAATGATCAAATAATAAATTAATAAACTTTTATTAATAAGATTGATACCAATTAAAATATAATTGCAAAACCTATATATAATGATTCAAAATCAAAGTAAAATATATTACTAAATAATACTTTTTGTGTTTTTAAATTCTTACTACTTTTTATTTTCTTATATTTTTTTTTGATTAAAAATAAATTATTAAAATTATATTTGTCTAACTCATTATTTATTTTGTAATTAATATTTCTAAAAAAAATAAACTAATAAATAATTAAAATGAATAGTTAAAATTATAATGAATACAAATTAAATTGAGATTTATGATTTATTATATTTGGTATACCGGTTTAATGATTTGATTATTTAGGAATTTTTTCATTTAGGAGTTTATCAATTTTTTGTTTATGATTAAATTTTTAATCTTATAAAATGAGGCAAAAACAAAAAAACAAAAATTATTATTTAGTAATAAATTTACTTTTATTTTTAATCATTTTAGTTTTTGTAATTAAATTTTAATTTATATCTATCATATTAATAATAGTTTATTAATTTATTTTTTGATATTTGATATAATATCAATCAATAAAATTGTTTATATTTAGTTTATATTATATATTGTTATAATAATTATTATATATCATTTTTTAATCAGATAATTTTAATGTTTTCATAATCTTGAAATAATCAAAAAATAATAAATATTATAATAAATGTTTAATTATTAATCAGATAATTAATATTGTATGGATATTTATAATATTATTTCTTTTAACCAATATGTTTTCATAACTATCTAAACATATTATAATATAGTAATAAATGTTTAATGTTTTCATATTCTTTAGGTACTCGAGTAATATAATAATGTCAGAAGAATCTGATTAATAAATATGAAAATATATACTGAAAGCAATTTTCAGTATAAATATTTATTAATTATAATTAATTTATTGTTTATTATATTTCCAAAGGTTATAACCTTTGGAAATATGAAAAAATAATAAAAATAAATTTTATGTTATTTTATTTTATAAATAAAACCTATAAACCACTAAATCCATACACAGTTATATCAGTAAACTCCTAAACCCCGTAATGCCTAAATACATAAACCATTAAACCAATATATACTACTTAATAATTAATAAATTGAATTTATATTTCAATCTACTAGTATTTTAAATATTCATTTTAATTATTTATTAGTTTATTTTTTATAGAAATTTATATTACAAAATAAATTATGAGTGCGACACATATAATTTAAATAATCTATTTATAGTTAAAAAATATATATACGCTTATATAAGAAGTAAAATTTAAAAAATAAAATATTATTATCGAGTAATATATTTTACTTTAATTTTGAATCAATTTCGGTTTTGTAAATATTTTTTAATTAATATATATCTTATTATTATTAGTTTATTAATTTAATCTTTGATCATTATTATAATATCTATCAATAAAATTATTTATATTGTATTTATATCATATATAATTATTAATATTATTACAACTAAAAATTATATTTAAATATCAAAAAATTTTAAATATTAATTTATTTTTAATGGTTATAAGCTTTGAAAATCAGAAAAAATCTAAAAAATTTTTTTTTATTTTTATTATATAAATAAAACCTATAAACCACTAAATTCCTAAAAATATAAATTGATAAACTCCTAAACAATAAAACTTCTAAATAATAAACCATTAAACTAGTATACCACATATAATAAATCATAAATCTCATTTTAATTTGTATTCATTAAAATTTTAAATATTCATTTTAATTATTTATTAGTTTATATATTAATTACAAAATAAATAGAGTTAGACAAATATAATTTTAATAATTTATTTTTAATCAAATTAAAAATATAAGCTTATAAAAAGAAGTAAAATTTCAAAAACAAAAAAGTATTATTTAGTAACATATTTTACTTTGATTTTGTATCATTATATGTTGGTTTAGCAATTATATTTTAATTACTATCAATCTTATTAATAAAAGTTTATTAATTTATTATTTGAGCATTTTTATAATATATAACAATAAAATTACTTATATTCAATTTAAATCTCTTATAATTATTAAGATTATTATAACTAAATATTATATTTACATTTGAAAAAAATTTAAAAATTATTATATTTTTAAAGGATATAACCTTCAAAAAAGATAAAAAATAATAAAAATAATTTTTTTATTATTTTATTATTTAAATAAAACTTATAAACCACTAAATGCATAAACATTTAAATCTCTAGACGCCTAAACACCAAAATCCCCTTAATACTTAAATCATTAAACCTATATAACCAAAATAATAAATAATAAATGATAAATCTCATTTTTATTTGTGTTCATTATAATTTTAAATATTCATTTTAATTATTTTTTAGTTTATTTTTATAGAAATATTAATTACAAATTAAATAATGAGTGAGACATATAATTAAAATAAATTATTTTTTATGAAAAAAAATAAGCTTATAAAAATAAACAAAATTTTATTTAGTAATATAATTTACTTTGATTTTGAATTATTTTGGTTTCTACCAATATATTTTAATTAATATAATTAGTATCAGGTAATATAATTTACTTTTATTTAGTAAATAAATTATTTGCATCAGTTTCCCCATTGATGGCTCCATCCAGGATTCAGTTACCAGTTTTTCAAAGCCAGCGTGCTTTTCCCACATATTCTGAAATTTAAAGTTACCTGATACTCGGTAATTCTTATAGATTGTAATAAGCAATGGGCAATGATCCGAACAGGTTCTATTTAGATGTCTTAGCCCTGTAACCCGAACAGGTTCTATTTATATGGGGTTTTTCTTGTAGTATCTTTCTATCTATTAATCTATCAATCTATTAGTATTTCAATCTATCTATCAATATATTTATGAATTTGTTTATCAATTTATCTATCAATAAATCATTCAAACTATCTATCTATCTATATATCTAACTTTTTTATATATATCTATCTGTCTATCAATTTGGCTATCTATCTATTTATACATACATACATACATAAATACATACATACATACATATATATATATATATATATATATATATATATATCTATCTATCTATGAATCTTTCTAATTATCTATCCATCTATCTATCTATATGTCTGTCTATCTATCTATCTATCTATCTGTCTATCTATCTGTCTATCTATCTATCTACTTGTCTATCTATTTGTCTATCTATATGTCTATCTATGTATCTATCTATATGTATATATATCTGTCTATCTATTTTTTTTTATATTTATATATCTATCTACCTATCTTTATGTCTATCTTTCTTTCTTTCTTTCTGTCTATCTGTCTATATATATATATATATATATATATATATATATATATATATATATCTATATATATCTATATATCTATATATCTATCTATATATCAATCAATCAATCTATCTATCTATCTTTTGATCTATATAGCAATCTATATTTCTATTAATCTATATATCTTTTATTTGTCAATCTATCTATGGGTCTATCTATTTATTTATCTATATGTCTATCTATAAATCTATGTATCTATCTATTTATTAATCTATATGTCTATCAATCTATCTATCTATGTGTCTATCTATTTATTTATCTATATGTCTATTTATCAATCTATCTATTTATCTAACTATCTATCGAACTTTCTATTTATCTATATATCTATCTATCCATCTATTAATCTATCTATCTATCTATCCATCAATCAATATATATATTTATCTATTTTTCCATATGTCTATCTATTTTTCTATCTATTTGTCTATCTATTTGTTAATCAATAAGTGTATTTATTTATCTTTCCATATGTCTATCTATCTGTCTATCTATCTATCTCTATATCTTTTATCTATCTATTTTCTATTTATTTTCTATCTTTATGTCTGTGAATCTGTAAATCAATCTATCTATAACTATGTATATCAATCAGTCTATCAATCATTCATTCAATTAGACTAGATTTTTATATATCTATAAGTCTATAAATTTGTCTATCAATCTATTTATATATTTATCTATCTATCTATTTATCTTTGTATCTTTTTATCTGTGTGTCTATCTTTCTATCTATTTATCTATCTGTCTATCTATTATTCTATCTTTCAATCTATCTAGCTATTTGTCTAACTATCTATGTATGTATATATATATATATATATATATATATAATATTAAAATTTACCACAAAAATAAATATTTATTATTTTATTTGTCTAAATATATATATATATATATATATATAACTATTTATTATTTTATTTTTTGATCATTATAATAAAATATATTAAAATTTTTTTATATTGAATTTACCACAAAAATAATTTTTAAGATTATTATAAATAAGTATTATATTCATATTTTATATCTATTAAAAAATTATTATATTTTTAAAGGTTATAACATTTGAAAATCATGAAAATTCATATAAATAAATTTTTTGTTATTTCTTTGATTAAATAAAACCTATAAACACCTAAATGTGTAAACATATAAATCAATAAACTCATTAACCCCAAAACTACAAAAAACTTAAACAATTAAATAGTTATACCCTAGATAATAAATAATAAATCTCAATTTGATTAGTATTCATTATAATTTTAAATATACATTTTATTTATTTATTAGTTTAATTTTATAGAAATATAAATTAAAAAAGAAATTATTAGTGAGACAAATATAATTTAAATAATTTATTTTTCATCAAAAAATAAATAGGCTTATAGATGGATACAAAAATTTAAAAATTTATAATTAATATTTAGAAAAATAATTCACTTTGATTTTGAGTCATTTTAGGTTTTGCAAATACATTTTAAACAATATTTATCTTATTAATATTAGGTTATTACTCTTTTATGATCATTATTATAATAAATATCAATAAAATAGTTTATATTGAATTTATATGATATATAATTATTATAATTATTATAACTTCCTATCGTATTCAATTTTCAAAAAAAAATTTAAAAATTATTATATTTTCAAAGGTCATAACCTTCAAAATTGAGAAAAAATAACAAAAATAAATTTTTTGTTATTTTATTTTTTATATAAAACCTATAAACCACTAAATGACTAAATACTAAAATGACTAAACTTCTAAACCCCGAAGCCCATAAATACTTAAAACATTAAATTAGTATAGTTTAAATAATAAATTATAAATCTCAGTTTTATTAGTATTCATTATAATTTCAAATATTTATTTTAATTATTTATCAGTTTATTTTTATAGAAATATTAATTACAAAATAAATTATTAGTGCGACATATATAATTTAAATAATTTATTTTTCATCAAAAAAAATGCTCATAAAAAGAGGCAAAATTTTAAAAATAAAATATTATTATTTAATAATATATCTTATTTTGATTTTGAATCATTTTAGATTCTACAATTATATTTTAATTTATATCATTCTTATAAATACTAGTTTTTTAATTTATTTATTGATCATTATTATAATACCTATCAATAAAATTATTTATATTGAGTTTACATTATATATAATTATTAAGATTATTATTACTAAATATTTTATTCACATTTAAAAAAAATAAAAATTATTATATTTTCAAAGGTTACAACCTTCAAAATTAAAAAAAATCAAAAAATTAAATTTTTTGTTTTTTCATTCTTTAAAAAAAAATTAAATCACTAAAGGTCTAAACAATTAAATCACTAAACTCCTAAACCACAAAACACCTAAATACTTAAACCATTAAACCGGTATATCCTGAATAATAAATAATAAATCTCAATTTTATTTGTATTCATTATAATTTTAAATATTCATTTTAATTATTTAGTAGTTTATTATTATAGAATTATAAATTACAAAATAAATTATGAGTAAGACAAATATAATTTAAATAATTTATTTTTAATAACAAAAATATAAACTTATAAAAAAAGGAAAACATTAAAAAATTATTATTTTGTAATATATTTTACTTTGATTTGAATAAATTTAGATTTTGCAAATACTTTTTAAATAATATCTATTTTATTAATAATAGTTTATTATTTTATTTTTTGATCATTATTATAATATCTAGCAATGTAATTATTTATATTGAATTTAAATGACTTATATTTATTAAGATTATTATAAATAAATATTATATCTACATTTGAAAAAAATTTAAAAATTATTATATTTTCACAGGATATAATCTTAAAAAATTAGAAAAAATAATAAAAATAAATTTTTTGCTATATCATTGTTTAAATAAAACTTTTAAACCACTAAATGCCTAAACACTTAAACATCTAAACTCCTAAACATAAAAACCCTTAAATACTTAAACCTTTAAACTCGTAAACCTTAAATATAATTTAAATAATTTATTAAAATATTAATTACAAAATAAATTATGAGTGATACAAATATAATTTAATTAATTTATTTTTAATCAAAAAAATATATAAGCTTATAAAAAGAAGCAAAAACTAAAAAACAAAAATTATTTTTTAGTAATAAATTTTACTAGGATTTTGAAAAATTTTAGGTTTTGCAATTATATTTTAATTTATATCCATCATAATAATAATAGCATATTAATTTATTTTGTGATAATCGATATCATATCTATGAATAAAATTATTTATATATAGTTTATATTATATATAATTATAATTATTATTATTACTAAATATTGTATTCACATTTTTAAAAAATTTTAAAATTATTATATTGTCAAAGATTATAACCTTTGAAAATGTGAAAAAATATCAAAAATAATTTTTTTGTTATTTCATTATTTAAACAATACCTATAAAGTACTAAATGCCTAAAAACATAAATCGCTAAAGTCTTAAACAACAAAACTCTAAATACTTAAAATATTAAACTGGTATACATTAATAATAATTAATAAATCTCATTTTAATTTTTATTCAGTATAATTTTAAATTTTTATTTTAATTATTTATCAGTTTATTTTTATTGAAATATTAATTACAAAATAAATTATTAGTGAGATAGATATAATTTAAATTAAACTGGTATACCCTAAATAATAAAGAATAAATCTTTTTTTTTTCATTATAATTTTAAATATTCATTTTAATTATATATTTGTTTATTTTATATAAATATTAATTAAAAAATAAATTATGAGTTAGACAAATACAATTTATGTATATTATTTTTAATCAAAAAAATATAGATAAACTTATTAAAAAAAATTAAAAAACATAAAATAATTATATAGTAATATAATTTGCTTTGCTTCTGAATCATTATAGGTTTTGTAATTATATTTTAATTGATATCTATCTTATTAATAATAGATTATTAATTTATTTTTTGATCATTATTAGAATATTTATCAATAATATTGTTTATATTGATTATATATGATATATAAATATATTGATTATTATAACTAAATATTAAATTCAAATTTGAAAAAAATTTAAAAATAATTATATTTTCAAAGGTAATAACCTTTGAAAATATAAAAAAATAATAAAAATAAATATTTTGTTATTTTAATTTTTAAATACAACCTATAACCCACTAAATGCATACACAGTTAAATCAGTAAACTCTAAAAGCCCGTAATGCCTAAATATATAAACCATTAAACTGTTATATGCTACTTAATAATTAAAAAATCTAATTTTTATTTCAATTTATTATAATTTCAAATAATCATTTTAATTATTTATTAGTTTATTTTTATATAAATTTTTAATACAAAATAAATTATGAGTGCGACAAATATAATTTAAATAATTTATTTTTAATCAATATATATATATACGCTTAAAAAAGAAGTAAAATTTTAAAAATTAAAAATTATTATCTAGTAATATTTTTTACTTTAATTTTGAATCAATTTGGGTTTTGTAAATATTTTTTAATTAATATCTATCTGATTATTAATAGTTTATTAATTTTATCTTTGATCATTATTATAATATCTATCAATAAAATTGTTTATATTGAATTTATATGATATATAATTATTAAAATTATTATTACTAAATATTTTATTCACATTTCAAAAAATTTTAAATATTAATATATGTTCAAAGGTTATAACCTGTAAATTGATAACAAATTATAAATTTTTTTTTGTTATTTTACTTTTTTAAAAAAACCTATAAACCACTAAAAGCCTAAAAACATATTCGCTCGAATACTCGTAGTGATAAGAAAAAGAAAGGAAAAGGAAAAACCTTCCTATTTGGTTAAGTGGCATTCCTCTTCTTTTTCTTTAAGTTCTAGTCGCATCTTCGGACCTCTTCCTAAAGTTAAGGTCGAGCTAGTAATTACTGCTCCTACTAAAGGAATTCCACAACTAGGGGCAACCCCATTGTTAGCTCCGTCCCTTCGATCCTAATACTGTGCTGCCTAGCTCCAAGTGAACCCTTATTAGTCCTAATGCTCCAGCACCTATACTCCCATCAAAAGGTTCGGCCCTTGGTCTTCCCGGACCGGTGAGAATACGTCTTTACCTAAGAAAGTCATAAGCAGCTGGTGTGGACACAAGAGAGAAGGATGAAGAGAGGCTAAACGATTAAGCCAGGGGAAGGATGCGAACAAAGATAGAGTAATTATAAAGTACTATATGAGCAATTAATCGACTAATTAATGTTTACCAAAGAATTTCAAGAGCAAAGGCTGAGGAGTGAGGAGTGTATATACCGATAATTTTCCATTTTAAAAAACTACATCCTCTAACTCTTCCTAAGCGGAGTAAGACTTCTTTCCCTAAACTGAATTTGAATTACTAGTTCCAAAAGAAGAGATTTAATGCCCCTCAGGCCCGTATACCCTTTCTTTGTGTAATATCATTAGTCAACAAAGCTACGTTTGTGAATCTCTCTTAGACTTGAGCTCCAATACCTGGCCTAGGATTGAAGACCTATATTTAAGGGGCATCTCATTCTCTATCACGGTTGGTTCTATCTACCTATCTCCTAAATCTCCCACTTCTGCTTGCACTTATTAGTATCAACTTAGAGCCCAAGTCAGGAGTTCCTCACCCATTTTGAAGAGCACTCATCTGATTGTAAGTTCATGGGTGCTACTAAGTACTATAAAAGTATAGCCTATATTCTAATTATAGAAGGACGACACTCTCTATATCTACTTGATTAACTTCGAGATTGACATCAAGCAGACTGAGGCAAGATTCTATCTATTCAAAGCGAGAACTCATTAAGACTAGATAGTTTATTTACTGTATTCCATCTCTTTGGTAAGTAGCTTACTTCTCGATTAACTGCAAAACTAGCTAGCCTAGCTCAAGGAAGAAGGAACTCGTTGGATACCAAACTCCTAGCTGCCCGTTAAGCGTATTCCTTTTTCTTATCACTACGGGTGGTTAGGAGTAAAGATAATTCTGCTCCCCCAATAGATGAAAGAAAGCAGCAGGAACTCCCCCATAAATGATCAGAGGGGGGAATTAAAAGTAGCAGTAGTTTAAGAATGTAGCTGACTAACAGCGAATTCAATGGCAAATCTAGGCGTGGATCGAGATGGAGTCCATGTTCGAGCGCATGCATTAAAGCCAGAAGCAAAGGTAGAGGTAGTGGGTTCACCCGTTGATTCAGAACCAACAATAGTTGACTGCATACCCAGTTGTCCTCGTTTACTTAGATGAAGTTGGAGCTCAAAAGCTTGTTTCAACATCCGAGGCAATTCGAGTACCGGAGCTCACAGCAGAGCCTGTGGCAAAGGCAGACTTCTTGGTCAAATTTCCAGTTTAAGTTCGAGAACCAATGCCAGTGGATCCCACAAAAGGTAAAGGTTGGAGCAAAGATGGCAGCAAGCATAGTAGGTAGCTAGAGCATAGGCAGAGGATAGGCATTAAAATGAGCTATTCCACTATTCCTATTCCACGAAATGAATTTATTGGATAACTTTCCCCAATGAGTTAAGCTACGATAGACCCAATTCATGTTCCTCAGTCAAGATGAAGGGGGGATGAGATCTTTTGGCGGGTTAGTGGGGTCCTTGGCTAAGATTCCATCTTCACCTTAGCTTTCAAGCTATCAAAGCTGGGAAATAGGGAACTCTAAGTGTCTCACTTATAGTGAAGTGGGGAAATCCAGTGCGATAGATGGCATTTCTAGTGAACCCAAGAAAGCCAAGACTAGCTCATTCACCAGAATTTGGTTGGAGCAGCGGTAGGGCAAGCCCAGTCTCAGTCCCGCCTATGGTCTACTCAAAGGTTGAAGAGAAAGAGAAGAAAGGTGAATAAAGAGTTCTCGCCCAGTCAAGTTTGAATAAAGAATCTAAATAGAAGGAACCGGGGTGAACTAAAGAGCGTAACCTGGGTTACAAGGTATAGCTATAAATAAGCTTCGTAGGGAAGTCAAGGTTTGACGGCTGAATTGATGACTACTAACCTTCACTTTCCTCTCCTTTCATTCGATCTCAGATGGGCAAAGGAAGGCAGGGAGTAGCACTAGTCTCAGGGGCATGCCCTGAATCGGTTCTTAACAAAGGAGCCCTTTCTGCTGAGTGAATATCCCTTGCTTTCGTAACCGGTGTGAGAGTTAGAAAAGAAAGCTAACTGCACTTCATGCGTGCGTGGCGGCTTTACGGTGACAGCACGTAATAACTCCCTTCGGGATTAACTCTTCCTAGGGCAGGAGATTGATTACGCACTATTCACTCTGATTTCAACGTTAGGAAGAAGGGATAATCCATTCCGAAATTCAAACTCCGGTGTGTAAGAGACTGAGTCTATCTCTTGTTACACACGATCGGGGTAAATAATCCTAATATTGACTCCTAGAGCAGAGAGATGAGACTGGTTATAGTTTATAGTAAGGGGTTGATGTATAATCTTCGTGTTCCTGGGGAGCAACAGCTTAATGAGGGACTCGGGGAAAAGAGATTTAGACAACCTGCCAAATATAGAGTTTACGGCTGGAGCAGAAGAAACTCAGGACTTGGGAACTCATAACCTCATGGCTACAGAGTGACGGCCTTTAGATTCTTCCTTCGGACAGTAATGAAATTGTCAACTTTCGGAAAAGGGGGACACAAGGCCTTCACACCATTGTCCTCTGGCTGTCCCTTAGAGAAGTGGAAAAAAGAAAAGGCAATTGAGGAAGCAGGCTCAGATTCATAATATAAGTTCCGAGACTGGGCATCATCGCTAGTAAGCCATGCTGCCATTTCTTAAGAAGGGGATTGAGTCAGGTAGAACATTCGATTTGGGCAATGGAACTGATCGAATCGGGGCTTTCTAATACTCCCAGCATTGAAGGAATGCCCGAATCAGCACAGTCGGAGCACGACCAGAAGCAGCGGAAGTCCTCGGCGAGGAGAAAAAGACTTGAATTTCCCTCAACTCCTCACCAATGGGCTACAGGGGGAGAAGAAGGTCTGAGACAAGCAGTGAATTCAACCCAACTAGGACTGCCAAAAAGCGTAGCCACTCGACCTGCCCTTGATCCTCACCCTCGAAGCGAACCAGATTAAGGAATAAGATGAGCTTTTATTTTTATGGAAGCAGCGGCTATATGTTTTTTTCCAGCACTCGAACGACAAGCAGAAGGAGCAGCTCAATTTATTATTGATTCCATTCTTCCACTGGCACCGACCTCTATTCAATAGACAGCTATATAATATAAAGAGGATCGAAGCCCATTTCCCCAGTTGACGAGGGAAAGTCCCATGGGAAGGAAGTCAACAAGAGCAGCTTCAAGGTCTTCGGCAATGAGTTCAACTGCTGACCCAAGCGGAGATCAAAGAGCTGCATCTCAATCTACGCAATTTTCCGATCTGGGTGGGCTTGAAGTCAAAGAAAGAAGCCCCTACGATGACTCATCGAATTTCCTAGTTTGGGGAGAAAGCTATAAGAAAGAAAGCCAATGAGCTAATGATGACTAGCATTTGAAGGCCGGGCCAAGGCAAGGAATGCGAGAACAAGGGAGGTCCCACTTGGACTGTATTCAAAAAGCAAGCTCAGATTCATCAGTAACTAGCTATCGGAGTTAGAAAGACAGTCGGAAATGCTATATGCTTAACACATGCGAGTCGAACCCAAATCACTGGGCGGGGAGCGATAAAACGGAAGTGCGTGCTAGCGCACTCCGGCTTTCGAGCCTACGTTTGCTAGGCATCAGTTTGAGTTCAAGATCGAGACCCAGAAGTAGAGATAGAGGCAAAGGTTGCAGCAGGAGGGAGAGACGGTTCCATACCCGATTTGAGAACTAGGTAACCTAGCATCCTCACCCATTGAACCATAGTACCTAGCTTCCCTTCGCTCACGTCCGAACCTGTCCAGTTCAACCAGCGGCAGAGACAGTTGGATAGGTACCCCCCATTGCTTCAGCTAACCAATTGGAATAGGTACAACTGGTAAAGCTACAGCTGCTTCTACTACTCAATCTACTTGAGCAACTTAAGTGAATACGAGCCCTTGTCCTTGGATACAATGGGGATGGGGATACGAACACTTCCACAGGCAAAGATGGGAAAAGCTTAGAAAGGTGACCAGGCCCAAGCTACTTAGTAGAGTAGCCTTCCTAGTTGGATTGGCTAGTAACTCGCACTAGTTGAAGAATTGATGTTATGGACTCCGCTTCAATTGGTCCGTAGGCAAGCCTTGGGCCAGGATAGTTTGAGGCATAGTGCAGGTATTTTTAGCCGGGCGAGTGTCGAATCCGACTCTCCGTGCCTTCCTCGACCTACCCATTCTTTGCAGAAAAAAAGAGCTCATCAGACCTCATTACGTAAAAACATGACCATGAAAAAGGGTCGATCGGAGGATAATCCATACGCCTCTCATCGACTTGCCAGGAAATAGACAAGGATGAATTGGCTGGCAGTAGGGACGGAGCCTTTTGTTTGGTTCGGAGAGTAGATTAAGTGAGTTTGAGCCCTTTGAGTGAGGAGCGAGATTCAGATCTAAACTGTCTTTCTTTTTTTGTGGTCATAGCGATTGCTTAGTCGGATTAGTCGGCTAAAGGGCCATTTACTTTCTCCTTTCTAATCGCTTTCTCGGCTCAAGTACTCCTTTTGTCTTTGTTCCGTGAGTGAGCTGCTTTACCGAAGCAAAGAATTACTTTCACTTTTGTGAGTGAAGTTGCTCGTGTGCATGGGTGACTTGAGGATGTCAAAGCTCTGTCTCTTCATTCGGCAACCAATCCGTCTAGTCTTTTCAGTCGTCCAGGTAGTGGTCAATCCATCGTAGGTAAAGTGCAAAATGTAGTAGGCCATCCTATCCATCCGCTTTCCATTTCGGACCTCTCTTTCTGGTCTGCTAGCCTTGCAAGTCCAAGTCTTCCAGTGGGCGATTACGTACCTACGCTTTTCATTAGCATAAAAAGCTTGCAGTGAAAAGACCACCCAAGGACATTCACGTTAATTCGTTCTTTTCATTTACTATACTCATAAGTTTCAACAAGCGTAACTGAATCATACGTGTCAACAACACAGTGTGAGCGTCCGAGGGTGATTAAAGGACTAAGTCTGAAAGCACTGAATGAGACTCTTGGTAATCGTAGGCTTTAATGAATACCTGGTATAAAAGAAAGAAGAGGAGCCCAGCCCAAGATGGATAAGCTTCAAGTCTCTTTATATAATAAATGAATGATTTGTCGAGCACTCGGATTAGCAAAACATTCTTCTCTATCTCATGGGGAGCCTCCTGCCCCACTAAATCGGATATTGCTTAACCACCCCCTCTTACGTTGCTGCTTGTTCCGGTTACCGGAGGTGCAGATTGATAAAGGGCTTGGATTCACTTCCTTAGTCCTTTTTGATAGGTTTCAAGCGGAGATTGGCCCTCGAGTGCAAAGGCTTGACTGCAAGACCCACCACCCCTTAGTACGCTTGGGGGAGAATTGAAAAAGAAAGAGAGGAAAGAAAATGCCGCTACTGATGCTACGACTGGTCCTTGGCATCCGCCAGTAGGGACCCCGTATCGACCTGGATTGGATGAATAGAAAAGTTCCCTCTATCTGGTGACTGGTGAACGTACTTTGGATATTTTCCCTACTCCTATCGCATCTTTGATTCATCTATTCCAATCTATGAATTAGGAATCCAATTCGGTATCTTGCGTATGAATTCATGTTGTCAACGAGGATGAGGATATTATGTTTTACCACCCAACTATATAAAGAAAAAGAAGATTGAAAAGGGAATGCCTTTGAGAGCAGAATGTAGGAACCTAGCTTCCCTTCGTCCTCCACATATATATGTGTTTCTTGTGAAAAGAACTATGAGAATCCAAATTGTCTTAGACAAGAAAAGGTTGGTCGAGAATCCAACTGACAGATGGCAAGATCTTAAGTCGTCGACCTTATCCCAGCGGTTTTCGCATCCCCTGCTATTGAAGTGAAGAAGCTGTGGCACTTGATTAGCTCAATTGACATCATTTTGAATGCCTATCTGAGATCCGATTTTCAACTCATGAGTAAGCAGAAGAGCAGGCAGCTATGGAATCAGCAGCACATTTGCCGGAAAGAGCTCTCCCTATTGCGCATAGCCCTTTCTTGGGCAAGAGACCAGAACCATTCCCCGCACCTTCCTTTATTGTATTAGCTTTGCAGTCAGAACTTCTTTGCATATGCAGTTGCCGAATTAGCACTCGCGAATTCAAACCCCTCCTTGATGTGTCGAAAGTTCAAATAGCTTCATCTCTCTCCTTACTTGATTCATAGGATCTTGCAGGGTAACAGTCTATTGACTCCTTTCCTGCTTGTACTCTTACTAAAATGAGGTCACTTCCGGTAAGAAAGAGAGTCCTTCTCAAGCAGCTTTTTCTTTCCTCTATCTCCTTTGCCCTTCGCACCTTGGAATATAGAATAGAAACTTTTGAATCCCAAATTCCCCTCTTTAATTCATCTCAGATGCACAGTGAATCACGAGACAGGAGCGAAGACCTTTGTTCCCGGATCGTCGGACAAAGAGCTGTTAGTAGGGCTTGTTCACGAATGCCCTGTTATGTTAGAAGGAATCATTGGACAAAAGCGAAGTGGAGCCGCCAATGGGAGCAGAAAGGAGGTTATAGAACTGGATTGTTTAGCAAATCCCAAATCACCTAGTACTCGGAGCCCAGAGACCAAGACTCAATTCATAAAAGCTCAAACTGATTATGAAAGTCTCCGCAATTGTACTAACGATAGTTCAACATCTCCAAACGGGCAAACTTATGGATTGTGAGCTTTCTCACCATTTCGACATCTCTTTACCATTTCATCATCGCAATCAGACAAAAGGAGACCCTCGCATAAGACTACTACATGGACCCTATTTAAATGGTACAAGACATTTTCCCGAACCTCGTGCGATTCAATCTATCTGCTTTAGATCAGAAAAAAGCATATATAACTAGTTAATAAAAAGGAACCAGCACTAGTCATCCCATTCTTTTTTTGTTTTAACCCCTACCCTATTGTTGTTTGTTACAGGTGTCCTTGAGTTACATTCAGGGAATCTGAAAGTAGGGACAGTAAATGCCTTTCTACTAGAATGACCAGAGGCACTACTAGGAATAGGGACAAGGAATGACTCCACTTTTGAAGATTCTTACCGTGGGTTCTGGATCTAATAAGCCGGTCTCCTTTGAAAGCGGGGTTGCCTAAGAAAGTGCCTTTGCCTACTACTTGCCGGTTTTCGTCACCTTTATTTGAGTTGATGAGGTGATCTGATCTCGCCTCTAGGTAGGTCGAAGAGAAGGTTGTTATCACAGTCCTACCGCTGAATACAACAATTAGACTGCTCTGTTAGGAAGTGCTTTCTCCTTGACATTCCCGGGTCGGTCCTTTCGCCTAGCCACCACCCACAGGGGACAAGGCCTTCTTCTCATCAACGGATTCTCCACTTCTTTGGATTCGGATGTAGATGTGTCTGCTGAAAGCCTAGGTTTACTATTAGATATAGCCCAGAGTAACGGAACAAAATGGAAGATAAAATGGGTTATTGAGGTAAAGGACTTCAACCTCGCTAGGTATGATGAAAAGCTCTAACCAGGATTGTGTTTTCAGGTCGATTGAATCAACATTTCCTTGTGATAGCTGAGAAGCGTTATAAATACTTTTCGACAAGGGGGGCAAAGGAGTTAAGTACCATTCCATAGCTTGATCAGTAAGGCTCCTTGGGAATAGTCTGATCATCATGAGCCACTTCAGCACAGTAGGCGGATGGGCATTTCACGTGCGTAAGGGGATCCCCCTTTTCGCTATGTAGGTTCAACTACTTTTTGATGTGGGCCCCATCATTCCTTCCAAATCTAAGGATCATAGGGTTGAGGACCTCTTTGTCTATTTCCTCTTAATGTTTCGAGCCACTGTCTCTTCAAGCCTTTTTAGCTGTTCCTAGACTTTTGCTAGGTATACCCTGTTTCTTTTGAAAGAAAGGTTGTTGACAAAAGCCTGGGTTAGGTGTGAAAGGTCTTCGGTTGCCACCAGCTCTTAAGCACACCCATTGGCATTGACTGCATGGGATCGAAAGACTTCTGGTTTCGTGAACGTGTCCATAACTTTCTCATGGATCTGATCTGATTTGGATGAATACACGGGAAGCCCAGAGACCTAATTTGGCATTGTGGGGCTTCCTTAATTGTACTAGCGCACTCAGGTGAGCAACAAGCCGTTGGTTGAACCAATAGGGGCTCTGGTAGAAGATACCACCAGACACCCAATCCCAGCAGAAGACATGTTAGTAGGACGGATCGGCTGTCTTTGACGTAGGCGAAGGCCATTGCCTCTGATAATTGTACGACTAATTTGTCTTGTGGCACCCGCTAATCCAATAACGCGATCTGGGGATCTAAGTAGGGTGGCTTTGTTGCCTCTATTTTTATCTATTGTCGAAGGGCAACTTTTCTCGAATCAGCAATGTCACATCTGACTCAAGAAAAAAGCATTTGAAAAACCTCCCTTCCCCCTTTTGCCAAGGAAAGGCAAGCTATTTTCACATCGTAAAAGGGGTTTTCTTTTTTATTGACCTTCCAAAAGGAAACTGATTAAACCCTTCTTCATCCATACCAGACTAATCCTGTCTACGTCTAATGAGCCTAGCCTAACGGTTCTAGGGCGAATTCCATCTATTGCTCCTTACCCTATAGGTTATAGAGACTCTTCCCAGTGCCAAGAACTAGGATAAGAAGGAAAGTCTCCACCCTTTGGTACCAAAGTAGGCTATGATTCCCAGAGAGAAAGAAAGGGTTTCATATAAAGGCCTGGCACCTAGTTATCTTTATTTATGTTGGCCTTACTCGGGCTAAGTTAAAGCAAAGATTAGTCCTTTAAGCTAAAAGCTGAAGTGATCAACTAGAAGATACCACCTTCCCCAATGAAACTTCTTTCCCCGGAGCAGCAACTGAAAGAGAAAAGACCGGGTATGCCTGAAAACATGAAACAACGGATTCGTGAACAACAGATAAGAGATATACCCCAGATGCCATTTGAACCAAAGCTGAACCATTGAATTACCCGAGAGTGATTTAACTCCAGAATACCTCGAGTCACTGGCTGCCTAAGAATCAGGTACGGAAGGAAGTGAAGGTGAAGCAGGCTTGCTTGAAGGGCTAGGCTTTCTCTTCTCTCTTCTTTGGCTTGACAATATGACAGAGAGGGGCCCTTGAGCCTGGGCTTTCTTCTTTAAAGCCTTGAGTCGGGTATGAACTCGATTGTTGGTCGGATCTTGCTGGGTATTCCCACTTTGCTTGGATGGCGCCTTTCGCCTTTGAATAGGACTTTTCCACATTTCATCTCAAAGATGATCTAAGCTAACTAAGCTAAACAGTGCTTTTCTCTTCCTAAACCCAAAGAGAGTAAAGCATTCCAATTTCAGGGCTTAGCTTAGGCCCCTTCCTAATCGAATGCCATGCCCAACCAATGCCGAATCCAAGACCTTGTTCACGCTTGAAAGCCATAGCTAGATTTGGTTACCTCCTTCCTAAAAGACAAAAGGAATTGAATTGGGGAAAACGCTCAATTTAGACTTGTAAACTTCAGAAAAAGTACTCCTTATTTTTGACTTGACTAGTGATGTGGACAAATAGGCATCCCTTGAATCTAGTGCTATTGACTCAGTGAGAAAATGGAAGTGCGCGCTAGCGCACTCCTGGCTTTCAAGCCTATGTTTGATGTCTTTGCGATAGGTGTGGGACTTTCTATTGCTATTGACTATTGAATAGTGAATAGTGAATAGGCTGCTCGAAGGGCAAGGGCTTCTTTTATTTGACAGAAGGTATTGTGCTAAAGGAAAAGAAAAGGAACTGCCATGACATATAAAAGCATAGTAGACGAATAGGAACATAATCCCCTGCACATGAAAAAGGGCTCAGAAGAGCTTGAAGAGACAGTGGCTCGAATGGCTTGTTTGCAGGTTTGACATTCTCTTTAGCAAAGAAGAAAGCACTACTTCATGGGAAGTTTCCAAAGGTCTGTCCAACGAAGGTAAGGAAGTTCACTCGTTAGGGCTATGCCGAGAAAAAACATGAATTGTTTCATGAATTCCAGAGTCAGAATGCTTTTTGAAGCACAAGCCAAACCAGTTCCTCTAGAGGAGTCCCGTAAAGAGATTGACTAGGGTAGAGCCATTGTTCCCATTCGCTACTCCAGCTCGTTGAGGAGATTCCTGCCTATAGTCTCACTTTCTTTCACTGAACACAAAACGGGCATTCTAAAGATGTTTCCATCTTCAACATTGATGGAGCCATTCATAGCTGTAACTACTACAACTCGAAAACGGTAACTACAACTAACAACGTTCACTGTGGATAGGCGTTAAGCTCCGGCACCCATTGATTTTGCACCTTCTAACATCTCGAGTTGAGAATTCTCGTCACGCTTTTTTTTTCATTCACGATTTTATGTTATGTATTCCTTGTCGATTCTTCCCCTCGTTCCTTTTCCTTGGGCCTTGTACTTACCAGAGTAGAGACTCCGCCTAGGGAGTTGCTCATCTAGATTTTATCTCTTTCACCGAAACCAAGGTAAACCGAAAGCTAGACATAGAACTCCGTTAACAGGATCCACTACTTCTTTATCTATGCTATGATACCAGCAAATGAAATCCACTTGAGCAAGAAGACGACTCTCAGTATGCTGACCACGGACTGACTCTTATAGCACCAATAGCTAGCTCGCTGTCACTTGGTATCGGTCCTAAATGAATTATTTGCCCTTCGACGGGAACTCCTACTACTTCTAGTTAGTCTACCTACATCATTCTTTCTTTAATAAGTAAATTTCCCACATAAGAGCAGTACTAGACTCTGCTCTGATTCTGCTTCCGGTACACAGGTAAGGGAATAGCTATCCAGCACGCCAGCCATAACTGACCTCCTGCTACACCTACTCATCCTCACCAGATGCCATGTACAGAGATCTACCTTGCCAGGTCTTTTTTCCTCTGCTGGTAGCTGCTTAGTCATCTATCCCTTGTTTACTGTACATTAATCCTAACCAGACCATGTGTACGTCTAGAAAAAGAGATTATCTTTCTCGTGGAGAGCTACTTTTCTTTTGTTTTATCTTTTTTTTTTAATATCTAAGGATGAGAAGTCTCAGATCAAAGATCAAGACCATAAAAGGGAAAGGACTGCTTAAGGCATGAGTTCGGATGGAAAGCCTTCTCAGGCAGGTGGCCTAGCTAACTAACATAAGCTATCCATTAGAAAGAGCTGCATTCCATTGCAGAATTGTTCGGGTTCAAGATCTTGAATCGAAAGCGAACATGCTAAAGAGTTCACAAGTGAGGCAACAAAGTACAGGCCAAAGAACAAGAGATTTCATGAACAGAATGTGCATTGCATTGGCTGTTAGTTCTATAAAACAGTCTGAGATCGATTTGTCCAAGAGTCTTTACTTTACGAACACTGATTTCTGGATGGAACGTTGGTTCAGATCTAAATCCCGCCGCAGAGGTTGTGTTTTCTACCTCTCGAACACATACATGCCAAGCTCTTTGATTGGATGAATAGGACTCCTAGTTCACACTTCCATTTTAGGTCCAACCTTACCTTTTTTTTATGAAATGATGAATTCGGTTGGCATCGGAATATGCTTTTGCCCTGGCGCCTGACTTGCTTGCTCATCATTCTTTGACTTTTAGTAAAATAAATTGTGGGACGGGAAAAGAGAGATCTAACTCCGCACCAATATGTCATTTTTTGTGTTTTTCTAGCTATGTGAAAAAGTCTTCCTCTACCCTACATACCTCCATGGTACTGACAGCGCCAGTCGCTAATGATTTTGCATTTAAACTGAAACTCTTCATCTCTCTCCCTTACTATCAACCTTGTTCTTTCGTGGGAACTCTGACATTTCATTCTCTAACGGTACCACCACTTACAATCTACTCTAAAAATGGTTGCTTCGCTTCTTCTGATCTCTTGCCTTTTCTTTTTCTTTGACTTAAACAATCAAAATTAGTCTGTTGGTTGGTAGCGGGTGTCATGTTATAAACAAATGGCACATTTTCCTCAATAGCCACATATTAAAAGGGCTCGTCCTAACCCAGGATCAAAGAGAGACAAGGAGAGTTCGTTTGCATTAACCTATTGACTATCCCCCAATCTCCGATCTACGAAGAAAAGGGAGCCTTGTAACCGTAACCTTGGAAGAAT
Organism: Sapria himalayana; assembly: GCA_029783825.1. NCBI lineage: Eukaryota > Viridiplantae > Streptophyta > Magnoliopsida > Malpighiales > Rafflesiaceae > Sapria > Sapria himalayana. Next base: position 78,165 of record JAREIK010000421.1, read on the forward strand.
CCCTGTCTAGCACTTTTGTAAAAGGAGTCTTTCTCCCATCTCAGTTACAGATCTTGGAAGTCCCCGATTTTGCTCTTCACATAAAGGTTAGGGCCACTCAACGTCAGTCTCTGTTGTCGGTTTCGGATCAGCGTGACCTTGGTCATAAACCATGAAGCCTAAGTTGGAGATGGAGCCTACGCCTAGGACGAACTCAGTTCTCTCCTTGAATTCTTGTATAGGGCGAGCTACTCCATCCCTCATGCTTCAGGGCTAAGCTGACGCTTGTTTGTTTATTGGGATCATTCTCCCTGAACTGTCAAGAGCAGGTGATGCAAAGAACCTGACTAACTTTCGAACAAAGACATCCAGTTTGATTACGAGTTCGGGCTTACAGGTGGGGGCGGCTACTCACTAACCGGAGTACTTGCCATGATGATGTTATTTTCTCTCTCCGCGGGTCTTGAGGAGAGAAAGGAACTACTGAACCAAGTAAACCAGCCTCAACGAGTCATGAGGGACTACAAAATGTTAGGGAACACTCTCATTTTTCATTGAAATGGAAGGTCGATCTCTTTTCGAACCAATCTCAAAGCACGCGACTCAAGGAAGCGGACGACTCTGATCTTAAGACAAGTGACAATCGCCTTAAGGGCTTTACTCTTTCTATTGAAAGACTCGAGAGTCGTTGGGTTCAGTCGGGGGAAAGCTTTTCTAATCACTCTGAGTCTGAGCGGTCGTTGGTTCAACAAAAAGCTTTTGAAAAGACCAAGCACATATAGGCTTATAGGTTGAGTTGGAGTGAGATCAGGCATGTTTGACTGTGAATTACTTTGAGGGGTTATCGCCCGCCTGCCGGCCTGCTCTGAAGTGCCTCGACGTGCCGCAGCCACGACTTTGACTCCTTTTATGCAATTATGAACTCCACGGAACTTTCTCGATGCCAACACAACTTATCCTTTTGGAGCTGACGTAACAAACTACGCGAGCCTCCTAACGAAGCCAACATCAATCCTATCCGAATAACAAAAAGAAAAGGCAGTTTCATTATGGTGGTATACCAGCCGCCTTTTCTTGAACTTCCAGTTCCAATCGAAGCATATAGATCCGTAAATAGAATTGTATGTATAGCCACTTCAGTCGTGCTCGTCATTTCTCGAAAGTATCTTTTTTTCTGGGAACATGGTCAACCATAAATTCTTATGTTTGCGATTCTTCATCCACCGATGCAGAAAATGCTCAAGTTTTCCATTCTCATATGAGGCCGGAAATTTGCTTATTGGCAACAGGTCGGCACAAAGTGATTCATCATGCTCAAACATGAGCCGATCGCTCGTTAGGGACGGTTTATAGATCATCAAATTCTCACAAATGGAATGAGAAGTGGGTCCATGTAAATGATCGAGACCTCGCAAACAACAACGCTCCTTCCCCATATGGAGTTCGGAACCCAAAGGCAATCATTGAGTGAACTGTATCTTCTTTGTCTTAGTTTACCTAAGCCGCACCATTACTGCTGGGGTGGGGCTCGGCCTCCGAACCGTACGTGAGACGAGTTTCTGCCTCATACAGCTCGGGCCGAAGACCGGGGGAAGTTTTGGAGAGATGGGGAGACCCAGCAGCTGAACTTGATCCTCCCAAAAAAAGGGCGGGGATCAGCTTGCTTCTGAAACAATCCCCCAGTGGGCGAAGGAAGGGGGAACTTCGCGTTCTTTCTATTCCATTCCTTCCGGGTCTGGGATAGGCGGCTCAGACTAATCGAATATCTCAGAAGTAGTCGTCTGACCAATTTGCTCGCACACCAGACTGCTCCCGCCCAGCCACATTTCATTATCGCCCTAAATGGAATGGCTCTCT
>JAREIK010000421.1:84170-149500 GCA_029783825.1 Sapria himalayana
GGCTTTGTTGCCTCTATTTTTATCTATTGTCGAAGGGCAACTTTTCTCGAATCAGCAATGCCCCATCTGACTCAAGAAAAAAGAATTTGAAAAACCTCCCTTCCCCCTTTTGCCAAGGAAAGGCAAGCTATTTTCACATCGTAAAAAGGGTTTTCTTTTTTATTGACCTTCCAAAAGAAAACTGATTAAACCCTTCTTCATCCATACCAGACTAATTCCGTCTACGTCTAATGAGCCTAGCCTAACGGTTCTAGGGCGAATTCCATCTATTGCTCCTTACCCTATAGGTTATAGAGACTCTTCCCAGTGCCAAGAACTAGGATAAGAAGGAAAGTCTCCACCCTTTGGTACCAAAGTAGGCTATGATTCCCAGAGAGAAAGAAAGGGTTTCATATAAAGGCCTGGCACCTAGTTATCTTTATTTATGTTGGCCTTACTCGGGCTAAGTTAAAGCAAAGATTAGTCCTTTAAGCTAAAAGCTAAAGTGATCAACTAGAAGATACCACCTTCCCCAATGAAACTTCTTTCCCCGGAGCAGCAACTGAAAGAGAAAAGACAGGGTATGCCTGAAAACATGAAACAACGGATTCGTGAACAACAGATAAGAGATATACCCCAGATGCCATTTGAACCAGAGCTGAACCATTGAATTACCCGAGAGTGATTTAACTCCAGAATACCTCGAGTCACTGGCTGCCTAAGAATCAGGTACGGAAGGAAGTGAAGGTGAAGCAGGCTTGCTTGAAGGGCTAGGCTTTCTCTTCTCTCTTCTTTGGCTTGACAATATGACAGAGAGGGGCCCTTGAGCCTGGGCTTTCTTCTTTAAAGCCTTGAGTCGGGTATGAACTCGATTGTTGGTCGGATCTTGCTGGGTATTCCCACTTTGCTTGGATGGCGCCTTTCGCCTTTGAATAGGACTTTTCCACATTTCATCTCAAAGATGATCTAAGCTAACTAAGCTAAACAGTGCTTTTCTCTTCCTAAACCCAAAGAGAGTAAAGCATTCCAATTTCAGGGCTTAGCTTAGGCCCCTTCCTAATCGAATGCCATGCCCAACCAATGCCGAATCCAAGACCTTGTTCACGCTTGAAAGCCATAGCTAGATTTGGTTACCTCCTTCCTAAAAGACAAAAGGAATTGAATTGGGGAAAACGCTCAATTTAGACTTGTAAACTTCAGAAAAAGTACTCCTTATTTTTGACTTGACTAGTGATGTGGACAAATAGGCATCCCTTGAATCTAGTGCTATTGACTCAGTGAGAAAATGGAAGTGCGCGCTAGCGCACTCTGGCTTTCAAGCCTATGTTTGATGTCTTTGCGATAGGTGTGGGACTTTCTATTGCTATTGACTATTGAATAGTGAATAGTGAATAGGCTGCTCGAAGGGCAAGGGCTTCTTTTATTTGACAGAAGGTATTGTGCTAAAGGAAAAGAAAAGGAACTGCCATGACATATAAAAGCATAGTAGACGAATAGGAACATAATCCCCTGCACATGAAAAAGGGCTCAGAAGAGCTTGAAGAGACAGTGGCTCGAATGGCTTGTTTGCAGGTTTGACATTCTCTTTAGCAAAGAAGAAAGCACTACTTCATGGGAAGTTTCCAAAGGTCTGTCCAACGAAGGTAAGGAAGTTCACTCGTTAGGGCTATGCCGAGAAAAAACATGAATTGTTTCATGAATTCCAGAGTCAGAATGCTTTTTGAAGCACAAGCCAAACCAGTTCCTCTAGAGGAGTCCCGTAAAGAGATTGACTAGGGTAGAGCCATTGTTCCCATTCGCTACTCCAGCTCGTTGAGGAGATTCCTGCCTATAGTCTCACTTTCTTTCACTGAACACAAAACGGGCATTCTAAAGATGTTTCCATCTTCAACATTGATGGAGCCATTCATAGCTGTAACTACTACAACTCGAAAACGGTAACTACAACTAACAACGTTCACTGTGGATAGGCGTTAAGCTCCGGCACCCATTGATTTTGCACCTTCTAACATCTCGAGTTGAGAATTCTCGTCACGCTTTTTTTTCATTCACGATTTTATGTTATGTATTCCTTGTCGATTCTTCCCCTCGTTCCTTTTCCTTGGGCCTTGTACTTACCAGAGTAGAGACTCCGCCTAGGGAGTTGCTCATCTAGATTTATCTCTTTCACCGAAACCAAGGTAAACCGAAAGCTAGACATAGAACTCCGTTAACAGGATCCACTACTTCTTTATCTATGCTATGATACCAGCAAATGAAATCCACTTGAGCAAGAAGACGACTCTCAGTATGCTGACCACGGACTGACTCTTATAGCACCAATAGCTAGCTCGCTGTCACTTGGTATCGGTCCTAAATGAATTATTTGCCCTTCGACGGGAACTCCTACTACTTCTAGTTAGTCTACCTACATCATTCTTTCTTTAATAAGTAAATTTCCCACATAAGAGCAGTACTAGACTCTGCTCTGATTCTGCTTCCGGTACACAGGTAAGGGAATAGCTATCCAGCACGCCAGCCATAACTGACCTCCTGCTACACCTACTCATCCTCACCAGATGCCATGTACAGAGATCTACCTTGCCAGGTATTTTTTCCTCTGCTGGTAGCTGCTTAGTCATCTATCCCTTGTTTCCTAACCAGACCATGTGTACGTCTAGAAAAAGAGATTATCTTTCTCGTGGAGAGCTACTTTTCTTTTGTTTTATCTTTTTTTTTTAATATCTAAGGATGAGAAGTCTCAGATCAAAGATCAAGACCATAAAAGGGAAAGGACTGCTTAAGGCATGAGTTCGGATGGAAAGCCTTCTCAGGCAGGTGGCCTAGCTAACTAACATAAGCTATCCATTAGAAAGAGCTGCATTCCATTGCAGAATTGTCCGGGTTCAAGATCTTGAATCGAAAGCGAACATGCTAAAGAGTTCACATGTGGGGCAACAAAGTACAGGCCAAAGAACAAGAGATTTCATGAACAGAATGTGCATTGCATTGGCTGTTAGTTCTATAAAACAGTCTGAGATCGATTTGTCCAAGAGTCTTTACTTTACGAACACTGATTTCTGGATGGAACGTTGGTTCAGATCTAAATCCCGCCGCAGAGGTTGTGTTTTCTACCTCTCGAACACATACATGCCAAGCTCATTGATTGGATGAATAGGACTCCTAGTTCACACTTCCATTTTAGGTCCAACCTTACCTTTTTTTATGAAATGATGAATTCGGTTGGCATCGGAATATGCTTTTGCCCTGGCGCCTGACTTGCTTGCTCATCATTCTTTGACTTTTAGTAAAATAAATTGTGGGACGGGAAAAGAGAGATCTAACTCCGCACCAATATGTCATTTTTTGTGTTTTTCTAGCTATGTGAAAAAGTCTTCCTCTACCCTACATACCTCCATGGTACTGACAGCGCCAGTCGCTAATGATTTTGTATTTAAACTGAAACTCTTCATCTCTCTCCCTTACTTACTATCAACCTTGTTCTTTCGTGGGAACTCTGACATTTCATTCTCTAACGGTACCACCACTTACAATCTACTCTAAAAATGGTTGCTTCGCTTCTTCTGATCTCTTGCCTTTTCTTTTTCTTTGACTTAAACAATCAAAATTAGTCTGTTGGTTGGTAGCGGGTGTCATGTTATAAACAAATGGCACATTTTCCTCAATAGCCACATATTAAAAGGGCTCGTCCTAACCCAGGATCAAAGAGAGACAAGGAGAGTTCGTTTGCATTAACCTATTGACTATCCCCCAATCTCCGATCTACGAAGAAAAGGGAGCCTTGTAACCGTAACCTTGGAAGAATCCCTGTCTAGCACTTTTGTAAAAGGAGTTTTTCTCCCATCTCAGTTACAGATCTTGGAAGTCCCTGATTCTGCTCTTCACATAAAGGTCAGGGCCACTCCACGTCAGTCTCTGTCATCGGTTTCGGATCAGCGTGACCTTGGTCATAAACCATGAAGCCTAAGTTGGAGATGGAGCCTACGCCTAGGACGAACTCAGTTCTCTCCTTGAATTCTTGTATAGGGCGAGCTACTCCATCCCTCATGCTTCGGGGCTAAGCTGACGCTTGTTTGTTTATTGGGATCATTCTCCCTGAACTGTCAAGAGCAGGTGATGCAAAGAACCTGACTAACTTTCGAACAAAGACATCCAGTTTGATTACGAGTTCGGGCTTACAGGTGGGGGCGGCTACTCACTAACCGGAGTACTTGCCATGATGATGTTATTTTCTCTCTCCGCGGGTCTTGAGGAGAGAAAGGAACTACTGAACCAAGTAAACCAGCCTCAACGAGTCATGAGGGACTACAAAATGTTAGGGAACACTCTCATTTTTCATTGAAATGGAAGGTCGATCTCTTTTCGAACCAATCTCAAAACACGCGACTCAAGGAAGCGGACGACTCTGATCTTAAGACAAGTGACAATCGTCTTAAGGGCTTTACTCTTTCTATTGAAAGACTCGAGAGTCGTTGGGTTCAGTCAGGGGAAAGCTTTCCTAATCACTCTGAGTCTGAGCGGTCGTTGGTTCAACAAAAAGCTTTTGAAAAGACCAAGCACAAGCACATATAGGCTTATAGGCTGAGTTGGAGTGAGATCATGCATGTTTGACTGTGAATTACTTTGAGGGGTTATCGCCCACCTGCCGGCCTGCTCTGAAGTGCCTCGACGTGCCGCAGCCACGACTTTGACTCCTTTTATGCAATTATGAACTCCACGGAACTTTCTCGATGCCAACACAACTTATCCTTTTGGAGCTGACGTAACAAACTACGCGAGCCTCCTAACGAAGCCAACATCAATCCTATCCGAATAACAAAAAGAAAAGGCAGTTTCATTATGGTGGTATACCAGCCGCCTTTTCTTGAACTTCCAGTTCCAATCGAAGCATATAGATCCGTAAATAGAATTGTATGTATAGCCACTTCAGTCGTGCTCGTCATTTCTCGAAAGTATCTTTTTTCTGGGAACATGGTCAACCATAAATTCTTATGTTTGCGATTCTTCATCCACCGATGCAGAAAATGCTCAAGTTTTCCATTCTCATATGAGGCCGGAAATTTGCTTATTGGCAACAGGTCGGCACAAAGTGATTCATCATGCTCAAACATGAGCCGATCGCTCGTTAGGGACGGTTTATAGATCATCAAATTCTCACAAATGGAATGAGAAGTGGGTCCATGTAAATGATCGAGACCTCGCAAACAACAACGCTCCTTCCCCATATGGAGTTCGGAACCCAAAGGCAATCATTGAGTGAACTGTATCTTCTTTGTCTTAGTTTACCTAAGCCGCACCATTACTGCTGGGGTGGGGCTCGGCCTCCGAACCGTACGTGAGACGAGTTTCTGCCTCATACAGCTCGGGCCGAAGACCGGGGGAAGTTTTGGAGAGATGGGGAGACCCAGCAGCTGAACTTGATCCTCCCAAAAAAAGGGCGGGGATCAGCTTGCTTCTGAAACAATCCCCCACAGTGGGCGAAGGAAGGGGGAACTTCGCGTTCTTTCTATTCCATTCCTTCCGGGTCTGGGATAGGCGGCTCAGACTAATCGAATATCTCAGAAGTAGTCGTCTGACCAATTTGCTCGCACACCAGACTGCTCCCGCCCAGCCACATTTCATTATCGCCCTAAATGGAATGGCTCTCTGAGTTAGGCTGCGCCCCGACCCGAGTTCCCACGTCCGCTCTTTATCCGCCGCAACCCAAGAAGTGGACTTACAAAATGAGTGAGGGCCGTCCCCTTCATTATCGACTGATCCAAGCTTGTGTAGCTTTTTCAAGAATCTATCTAAGAAGAACAATGGCGCATCCGTTTGATTGCCGGAACTAGCCCGGGGCCGGCTTTTTGGGAAGTCCGTTCCCACCGCGCTCACGGCCCGGCTGGCCTGCCAGTGGTAGTGGGAATTCTCCCGTTCCCTGGTCAAAGACTTGGGTGGATGTAGGATCTACTCCACGAGGTGCGGTACGGACGTAGATGATATCATCACGACCTCTCTTTTCGTACCGCAAGGGATGCTTAACGCCACTTCGCCAACTGGCATTACCTGTGCTTTCGTGTCTCTCAGTGTGGTCAGCACTGGGTGTTTCCGAGCAGCAAAGCTTACACCCATTCGGATTAGTTCATCCAAAGTTCCTGAACCTTATGCACGAATTCTTGAAGAAGCCATCTTCCTATCAAGGTTAAGGAGTCAACTGAGCATCTCAGCGGCGGGATTGAAGACCCGGATCGAATCAGAGTTCACGCCGCGCGCCCTGAACAAAGAGGAGCCGTGGGCCACAGGTCGCACATAAGCAGCCAGGTCGCACGACAGAAGAACACCCAACATACAGATGCACACTCCTCCATGTGAAATATTCATCTTCATTTGAGCTTTTTGGTAGTAGTCGTGACCAACAGCCCTCAGCTGTCGGCTCGTTGGTAAGGCGAGAACTTCAAGCCCGATTTCTGGTGGCACACCCTCCACACAAGCACCGCCCGACGAAGGGGGGAAAGCTAAAGGCCCAAAACCTTCGAACCTTCTTTCGAAATCGAAATGGAGGTGCCTGGGGCACCTCATCTTGTCATTTCGTCGTTGCTCATTCCCGTTAGGCCGAAGTGCTTGGCCTTTCCTTCTCCGCGCCCGCTCACGCTTCGCTGACCTCTCGCGTGGTAAAGAGAAGAAAGTACGAAAGAATAGTAAACAGAGCACACCGCATAAAGATTCAAAATAGGAGAAGTCCCCCTTGGATTCAAGAAGAAGGAAATGAAGAACGGGAACGAAACGAAAGAAGGCCTTTCTAGCTCGAGTTTCAGGTGAGCTTCTCCCAATTATGTCTGGTAATAGAATAGGGCGGCTTGCTCTGACCAAGACTCCACTTTTTGCTTCGGTTTTTAATAGAATTATAAATTTTTATTAAAATTATAAAATAAACGGTTTATTTTATTTTAATTATTTAAAATAAATGGTTTTTCCCAAGACTACGGGTATTCCCAAGACTCCACTAAATTTTTATTTTAATTATTTAACAGTTTATTTTAATAGAAATATTAATTACAAAATAAATTATTAGTGAGACAGATCTATTTTATATTAAAACAGTAACCCCTAAATAATAAATAATAAATCACATTTTTTTTCAATATAATTTTAAATATTCATTTTAATTATTTATTTGTTTATTTATTTATAAAAATTAATTAGAAAATAAATTGAGCTAGACAAAAATAATTTATATAAATTATTTTTCATCAAAAAATTATAGATAAACTTTATAAAAGAAAAAAAATAAAAAACAAAAAATTATTATATAGTAATATAATTTGCTATGCTTCTGAATCATTTATAGGTTTTGTAATTATATTTTAATTGATATCTATCTTATTAATAATAGATTATTAATTTATTTTTTGATCAATATTAGAATATTTATCAATAAAATTGTTTATATTGAATTTACATGATATATAATTATTTATATTATTATAACTAAATATTATATTTACATTTTAAAATAATTTAAAAATTATTATATTTTTAAAGGTTATCATCTTTGAAAAAAAAATTGAATCACAAAAATAATTTTTTTTTATTGTTTATATAAAACCTATATTCCTTAAACATTTGAACCATCTTTAAAGGTTTAAGTATTTATAAATAATATATAAATATCTATCAATAAATAATAGTTTATTAATTTATTTATTGATCATTATTATATTTATATTTATATTTAGTTTATTAATATCTATCAATAAATTGTTTATTTTTAATTTACATAATATATCATTATTAAGTTTCTTATAACTAAATAGTGTATTCACATTTGAAAAAAATTTTAAAATTATTATATTTATAAAGTTTATAACCTTCAAAATTGATATAAAATTTGAAAAATAATTTTATTGTTATTTCATTATTTAAAAAAACATATAAACTACTAAATGAATAAACATTTAAATTACTAAACTCCTTAACTCCTAAATACTTAAACCATTAAACCGGTATACCCTAAATAATTAATCATAAATATCATTTTTATTTTTATTCATTATAATTTCAATATTCATTTTAATTATTTATTAGTTTATTTTTATTGAAATATTAATTACAAAATAAAATATTGAATGAGACAAATATAATTTAAATAATTTAACTTCATCAAAAAAATTTATAAGCTTATAAAAAGAATCAAAAATTTAAAAATAAAAAATTATTATTTAGTAATATATTTTACTTTGATTTTGAATCGTTTTAGGTTTTGAAAATATATTTTAATTAATATCTATCTTATTAATAATAGTTTATTAATCTATTTTATGATCAGTATTATAATATCGATCAATAAAATTATTTATTTGAATTTACATGATATTTAATTTGTATGATTATTATAATTACATATTGTATTAACATTTGAAAAAAAATTAAAAATTATAATATTTTCAATGGTTATAACCTTGAAAATGAGAAAAAATCATAAAAATAATTTTTTTGTTATTTAATTATTTAAATAAAACCTATAAACCACAAAATACCTAAATACTTAAATTACTAAACTCCTAAATCCTGATACTACTGCACCACACAAACATAGCGACGGGGCACCGTACACACGTGCACATATTCTTGTCCATTTTGGTGTAGCATTTAGAGGGGCCAGCAAGTCCTGGAAGTATCCAGAAGTATGGACCACCAGCTTGTAGAGGGCCCCACTAGAACGCCATAAGTAGACAACTGACGAGACCTAGCAAAGTGGTCGGGAGTAAACCCAGGAGTAACTCGGAGTGGGTCCCACTAGTTCTATCTGGCAGCATAGAGGGCCACCCAACCATCACCCAATAGGAATAGCGGGTAATCCATGATTAATTTGACAGCCGACAAAATCCAAAACATCACCAAGCAGGGCCAGTAAGCAATGGAGTCCATACCAGCCACACGGGAGCGAAAGATTCAAACTTGAAATTTATGTTTGTAGTCTTATTTGTATTTTGGACTTTGTATGAACCATGTACTTGTAGAGACGAATCATGACCTCACTCACACAATCTAGTCTGTTCTCTATATAGCAATAAATGAGGGTAACTGGACCCATGAGTATCTTTAAGTCGATCCCACTAATGTATTTTATAAATACACATCAGGCGTTGCTACACTCCCGGGAGCAGAAGACCCATCTTTATAAAATTTTATAATTTTACTTGTATTCTAGTTTGGTTGTACGTGTAGATAATTAGACTATGAGATGGACCTCATCACACATGCACACTGATGCATGCATATTTTTTGATATTTTGTCGGTGCAACATACAGTCACTTCTTGGAGCTCGAGGAGGAAGCATTCTAACCCAAGAGATATTTTTTTGAGGATCATTGGAGCAAAAGAATGTGGAATTCAGAGGTGAGAATGAATTGACAAAGTGCCGTAGATATGGACTTGTGGATTTATGGGTATTCAGTTTTACATGTATTCCATTGCATAGCAATGACATAGGCAAACGCTTGATGCTGCATGTCACACACATGCACAATCTTATATTTGCATAGTTTTAATATGGTGCATCATTCAGGTTCTTCCAAAAGGTTTGGAAAAATCCGAATGGAAAGGACGCAGTGCGCATAATGGCTCAATTCCAACTCTAAAGTCCGAGAATGCCAGGTGATTTTAGTTGTATTCGTATGCTTCGAATTATTAGGCATTATGTTTTTTTATGTATTTTATGCATAGAATCATTAAGGTGCATAGGATTTGGTAGGCTGGCTTAAATTAGTCAGCTTTTTAGTCACTTGTAAGTTGTGTGCCTAAATGATAAATAAAGTGTGTATTTTCCAAAAAAAACAAAAAAAAACAATAAACCCTAAACTTTAAATCCTAAACCTTAAACCATAAACTATAACTTTAACCCATAAATCCTAAATCTCATGTTTACCACTTTTATAATCAAATGACTGAGTGTTAAATTTAAATTGAAATTCACAACTTTTAGGAATGTCACTGATTTATCTTTTTGTATATGTAACACAAAGTCATGACTCAAGGGGTGAGTTATGGATTCAGTCTCTTTCTTGCTTTAGATTATTGTAGCATTAGCAATGGTCATGATTGTATATTTTGTCTCTAGAACACAAAATCATATCGATGAGAATATGCCATAACTTGTGTCCATCTGTTGAACATATTATTAAGGCACTAAGAATGATCATGAATACATATTTAATCACTATAATAATGGGTCATAGTATTGGATATGTCCATAGCTTGTGCATTTTATCTTTATTTTGCAAAGTCATTTCACTAGGAATGATTGTAACTTTGGACATTCCTCAAGAGCAAAAGCCATGACCCTAGAAATAGTTAAAGCTCGAGTACTACTTTTTATAACTTTCTATAGCTAAAATTCTTAGGATTGGAAATATCACCATGGCTTTTTCCTTTGATTTGTGACCTCAAGTGTCAATATGCAAGACTAATATTTAGAGTAATGATTAAAATCTTTTATACGTTTGAATATGATTTATTTTCACCTTTTTGGGTATTGTGAGCTTGTATACATAACTCATTTAATATAAAAAAAAAAGAAATGATAATTTTCATATCCATGAGGATATAAAAAAAAGGCTCAGGCAGGCCAATAAAATAAATTTTTTGCTTCTTGATTGAAAGAGAGCCCATACTTCTTGCCCTGCTCAAACCACCCTGGGCTAGTTTATTCTAATATGCTACAAGGTTGTTATTTTTTTAGAGGTGACCTATGTTTTAAAAAAATTGCTTTGAGCGTGTGCATGAGAGATATTTTAAAAGAAATTACAATAATTAATATAAATAGAATCCTCAACAACTAGCTACTTCAACACATAGGGGTACAACTTTGGTTTAGTCTGTTAGCGTACATGAGTCAAATTACCTTTGATAGCATAGTGATTCAACATCAAATATGATGAGACATAATAGAGATAAAGTAAAAGCTCCTATTATTTTGGTTAGAGCTTTAACAATCATTCTAGAGTTGAGAGAGGAACAAAATAAATTATTTTAATTATTCAGTATAATTTTAATTTTTATTTTAATTATTTATCAGTTTATATTTATAGAAATATTAATTACAAAATCAATTATTAGTGAGACAGATCTAATTTAAATTAAACCGGTATATCCTAAATAATAATGAATAAATCTCATTTTTTTTTCATTTTAATTTTAAATATTCAAATTTAATTAGTTATTTTTTTTATTTTTATATAAATATTAAATACAAAATAAATTATGAGTTACACAAATATAATTTATATAAATTATTTTTCATCAAAATAATATAGATAAACTTATTAAAAGGAATAAAAATTTCAAAACAAAAAATTATTATATTGTAATATATTTTGATTTGCTTTTGTATCCTTTTAGGTTTTGTAATTATTATATATTTGATATCTATCTTATTAATAATAGATTATTAATTTATTTTTTGATCATTATTAGAATATTTTTCAATAAAATAGTTTATATTGAATTTATATGATATATAAATATAATGATTATTATAACTAAATATTTAATTCACTTTTGAAAAAAATTTTAAAATTATTAAATATTCAAAGGTTATAACCTTAAAAATTGATTAAAAAATAATAAAAATAGTTTTTTTTGTTATTTCATTTTTTAAATAAAACCTATAGCTCATTAATTGTTTACTTACTTAAATTAGTAAGCTCATAAATTCCGAAACCCCTAAATACGTAAACCTGTTAACAGCTATATACTACTTAATAAATAATAAATCTCTTTTTTATTTCTATTTATTATAATTTTAAATATTCATTATAATTAATTATAGCTTAATTTTTTGGATAAATTAATTACAAGATAAATTTCGAGGGGACAAATATTATTTAAATAATTTATTTTAATAAAAAAAAATAAGCTTATAAAAAGAAGGCAAATTTTAAAAATAAAATATTATTATTTAGTAATATATTTTGATTTGATTTTGAATAATTTTATGTTATGTAAATATATTTTTATAATATTTATATTATTTATAATAGTTTATTAATTTAATTTTTGATCTTTATTATAATATCTATCATTAAAATTATTTATATTGAATTTATATGATATATAATTAGTAAGATTAATATAATTATACATGGTATTCACATTTCAAAATAATTTAAAAATTATTTTATTTTCAAAGGTTATAATATTTAAAAATAAGAAAAAATAAAAAATAGAATTTTAAATTTTTATTATATACATAAAACGTATAAACCTCTAAATAATTAAACCATTAAACCAGTATACAATATATAATAAATCATAAATCTCATTTTAATTTGTATTCATTAAAATTTTAAATATTCATTTTAAATATTTATTAGTTTAATTTTTATAGAAATATCAATCACAAAATAAATAATTAGAGATAAATAAATTTTAAAAACAAAAAATATAATATCTAACAAAAAATATATTTAGTAAATAGTAATATATTTTACTTTGATTTTGAATCATTATATTTAGGTTTTGCAATTTTATTTTAATTGCTATCAATCTTTTTAAGAATAGTTTATTAATTTATTATTTGATAAATTTTATAATATCTAACAATAAAAAAAATTATAGAATTTAAATGTCTTATAATTATTAAGATTATTATAACTAAATAGTATATTTACATTTGAAAAAAATTTCAAAATTATTATATTTTCAAAGGTTATAAACTTCAAAAATGATAAAAAATCACAAAAAAAAATATTTATTATTTTATTATTTAAATAAAACTTATAAACCAATAAATGACTAAACATTTAAATCTCTAGGCTCCTAAACACAAAAACCCCCAAAATACTTAAACCATTAAACCTATTGAACCTAAATAATAAATAATAAATCTCATTTTTATTTGTATTCATTATAAGTTTAGATATTCATTTTAATTATTTTTTAGTTTTTTTTATAGAAATATTAATTTCAAAATAAATAATTAGTGAGACAGATATAATTTAAATAAATTATTTTTTATGAAAAAAAAGCTTATAAAAATAAACAAAATTTCAAAAATTTAAAATTTTATTTAGTAATATAATTTACTTTGATTTTGATTTATTTTGTGTTCTGCAAATATATTTTAATTAATATTTATCTTATTAATAATAGTTTATTAATTACTTTTTTGATCATTATTATAATATATATTAATATATTTTTTTATATTGAATCTACAACAAATATAATTATTATGATTATTATAACTAAGTATTGTATTCATATTTTAGAACTATTAAAATCTTATCATCACGAAAATTCATAAAAATAAATTTTTTATTATTTCATTGATTAAATAAAACCTATAAACACTAAAATATGTAAACATATAAATTAATAAACTCATTAACTCCAAAACCACAATAAACATAAACCATTAAATAGGTATACCCTAAATAATTACTCATAAATTTCATTTTTATTAGTATTCATTATAATTTTATATATACATTTTAATTATTTATTAGTTTATTTTTATAGAAATATAAATTAAAAAATAAATTAATAGTGAGACAAATTTAATTTAAATAATTTATTTTTCATCAAAAAATATATAGGCTTATAAATGGATACAAAAATTTAAAAATTTAAAATTAATATTTCGTAAAATATTTCACTTTGATTTTAAATAATTTTAGGTTTTGAAAATAAATTTTAAACAATATTTATCTTATTAATAATAGTTTATTACTTTTTTATGATCATTATTCTAATATATATCAATAAAATAGTTTATATTGAATTTATATGATATATAATTATTCTGATTATTATAACTTCATATTATATTTACTTTTCAAAAAAAAATTATAAATTATTATATTTTCAAAGGTTATAACATTCAAAAAAGTGAAAAAATAACAAAAATAATTTTTTTTTATTTTATTTTTTAAATAAAACCTATAAACCACTAAATGACTAAATTGAAAAATGACTAAACTTCTAAACCCAAAAGCCCATAAATACTTAAAACATTAAATTAGTATAGTCCAAATAATAAATCAAAAATATAATTTTTATTAGTATTCATTATAATTTTAAATATTCATTTTAATTATTTATCAATTTATTTTTATAGAAATATTAATTACAAAATAAATTATTAGTGCGACATATATAGTTTAAATAATTTATTTTTCATTAAAAAAATGCTTATAAAAACAACAAATTTTTAAAAATAAATAATTATTATTTAGTAATATATCTTTTTTTGATTTTGAATCATTTTAGATTTTGCAATTATATTTTAATTTATATCATTCTTATAAATACTAGTTTATTAATTTATTTATTGATCATTATTATAATATCTATCAATAAAATTATTTAAATTGAGTTTACATTATATATAATTATTAATATTATTATACCTAAATATTATATTCACATTTTAAAAAAATTAAAAATTATTATATTTTCAAAGGTTATAACCTTCAAATAGTAAAAATAAAAATAAAAAATTTAAATATTTTTTTGATTCTTTAAATAAAAACTATAAATAACTAAAGGTATAAACAATTAAATCACTAAACTCATAAACCACAAAATACCTAAATACGTAAACCATGAAACTGGTATATCCTGAATAATAAATAATAAATCTAAATTTTATTTGTATTCATTCTAATTTTCAATATTCATTTTAATTATTTATTAGTTTATTATTAACGAATTATAAATTACAAAATAAATTATGAGTAAGACAAATATAATTTAAATAATTTATTTTTAATAACAAACATATAAACTTATAAAAATAGCAAAACATTAAAAAAATTATTATTTAGTAATATATTTTACTTTGATTTGAATAAATTTAGATTTTGCAAATACTTTTTAAATACTATCTATTTTATTAATAATAGTTTATTAATTTATTTTTTGATGATTATTATAATATCTAGACATGTAATTATTGATATTGAATTTAAATGACTTATATTTATGAAGATTATTATAGATAAATATTATATTTATATTTGAAAAAATTTAAAAATTATTATATTTTCAAAGGATATAACCTTTGAAAATTAGAAAAAATAAAAAAAATAAATTTTATGTTATATCATTGTTTAAATAAAACTTATAAACCACTAAATCCCTAAACACTTAAACCATTAAACACGTAAACCTTAATTATAATTTAAATAATTATTAAAATATTAATTAAAATAAATTATGAGTGATACAAATTTTATATAAATAATTTATTTTTCATCAAAAAAATATATAAGCTTATAAAAAGAAGAAAAAACAAAAATTATTATTTAGTAATAAATTTTACTTTGATTTTGAATAATTTTAGGTTTTTCAATTATATTTTAAATTTATATCTATCATATTAATAATAACATATTAATTTAATTTTTGATAATTGATTTAATATCTAACAATAAAATTCTTTATATTTTGTTTATATTATATAAAATTTTAATGATTATTATTACAAAATATTGTATTTACATTTTCAAAAAATTTTAAAATTATTATATCTTCAAAGGTTTTAACCTTTGAAGATGTGAGAAATATCAAAAATAATTTTTTTGCTATTACATTGTTTAAATAAATCCTATAAACCACTAAATGCCTAAATACTTAAATCAATAACTCCTAAATCTCTAAAATCTTAAAAAGATAATCCTTTTAAACTAGTATACCCTAAATAATAAATAAAAAATCTCAATATTAATTTTTTAATTATAATTTAAAATATTCATTTTAATTATTTATACGTTTATTTTTATATAAATATTAATTACAAAATAAATTATGAGTTAGACAAATATAATTTATATAAATTACTTTTCATTAAAAAATATAGATTAACTTATAAAAAGAATAAAAAATTTAAAAATTAAAATTTATTATATAGTAATATATTTTGCTATTCTTTTGAATCATTTTAGGTTTTGTAATTATATTTTAATTTATATCTATCTTATTAATAATTGTTTATTAATTTATTTTTTCATCATTATTAGAATATTTATTAATAAAATTGTTTATATTGAATTTATATGATATATAAATATAATGATTATTATAACTAAATATTGAATTCACTTTTTAAAAAAATTTAAAAATTATTATATTTTCAAATGTTATAACCTTTGGAAATATGAAAAAATAAAAAAAATAAATTTTTTGTTATTTTATTTTTTAAATAAAACCTATAAACCACTAAATGCATACACAATTATATTAGAAAACTTCTAAACCACTTAATGCCTAAATACATAAACCATTAAACCGCTATATACTACTTAATAATTAATAAATTTAATTTTTATTTCAATTTATTATTATTTTAAATATTCATTTTAATTATTTATTAGTTTTTTTTTATAGAAATTTTTATTACAAAATAAATTATGAGTGCGACACATATAATTTAAATAATTTATTTTTAATCAAAAAAAAATATATATGCTTTTAAAAGAAATATTATTAAAAATTATTATCAACTAATATATTTTACTTTAATTTTAATCAATTTGGGTTTTGTAAATATTTTTTGATTAATATCTATGTTATTATAAATAGTTTATTAATTTAATTTTTGATCATTATTAAAATATCTAACAAAAAAATTGTTTAAATTGAATTTATATGATATAGAATTATTAAAATTATCACAACTAAATATTGTATTCAAATTTCAAAAATTTTTAAATATTATTAAATTTTCAAATATTATAACATTTGAAAATGACAAAAAATTACAAATTTTTTTTCGTTATATTATTGTTTAAATAAAACCTATAAATCACTAAATGCTTAAAAACATAAATCGCTCAACTCCTAAATGACAAAACCTCAAAATACTTAAACCATTAAACTGGTATATATTAATAATGAATCATAAATCTCATTTTAATTTTTATTCATTATAATTTTAAATTTTTATTTTAATTATTTATCTGTTTATTTTTATAGAAATTTTTATTACAAAATAAATTATTAGTGAGACAGATATAACTTAAATTAAACCGGCATAACCTAAATAATAAATAATAAATCTCATTTTTTTTCATTATAATTTGTAATATTTATTTTAATTATTCATTTTTTATTTTTATATAAATATTAATTAAAAAATAAATTATGAGTTAGACAAATATAATTTATGTAAATTATTTTTAATCAAAATAATATAGATAAACTTTTAAAAATAAAAAAAAATTTCAAAACAAAAAATTATTATTTAGTAATATATTTTGCTTTGCTTATGAATTATTTTATGTTTTGTAATTATATTTTAATTAATATCTATCTTATTAATAATAGATTATTAATTTATTTTTTGATTATTATTAGAATATTTATCACTAAAATTGTTTATGTTGAATTTATATGATATATAAATATAATGATTATTATAATTAAATATTGAATTCACTTTTGAAAAAAATTTAAAAATTATTAAATTTTCAAAGGTTATAACCTTTGAATATATCAAAAAGTAATAAAAATAAATGTTTTGTTATTTTATTTTTTAAATAAAACCAATAAACCTCTAAATGACTAAATTCTAAAATGACTAAACTCCTAAACCCTGCAGCCCATAAATAGTTAAAACATTAAATTAGTATAGTCCAAATAATAAATCATAAATCTAATTTTTATTAGTATTCATTATAATTTTAAATATTCATTTTAATTATTTATCAGTTTATTTTTATAGAAATATTATTTACAAAATAAATTATTAGTGCGATATATATAGTTTAAATAATTTATTTTTCATTAAAAAATGCTGATAAAAAAGGCAAATTTTTAAAAATAAATAATTATTATTTATTAAAATATCTTTTTTTAATTATGAATCATTTTAGATTTTACAATTATATTTTAATATATATCATTCTTATAAATACGAGTTTATTAATTTATTTATTGATCATTATTATAATATGTATCAATAAAATTATTTATATTGAGTTTACATTATATATAATTATTAAGATTATTATAACTAAATATTATATTAACATTTAAAAAAAATTTAAAATTATTATATTTTCAAAGGTTATAACCTTCAAAAATTAAAAAAAAATCAAAAAATTAAATTTTTTGTTTTTTCATTCTTTAAATAAAAACTATAAATCACTAAAGGTCTAAACAATTAAATCACTAAACTCCTAAACCACAAAACACCTTAATAGTTTAGAACTATTAAAAAATTATTATCTTTAATCTATAAATTTCACCCCCCTCTCTTTAACATTTATGTTTTTCATAAAAATAAATTCTCTCAAATCATTCTATTTTTCTCTCAAAAATCTTGCTTCTCTATCTCGGGATTTGAGATTTCGGCATTCGGCTTTGATTTTCGGGAATCTCAACTTGAGTTTTGAACATTAGAGCTTGACTGTGGTGCACAGTGCACGTGACCGACCTCACTGCTTTTACCGGGTAATTTATTTTATGTTTTTTTTAACACACACACTCTCTCTAGTTTCTCTCTCTAGACAAAAATTAGAAAAAATTAAAATCAGTCTTTAAGTCTGTATTAAACTATTCTCAAAAACAAAAATCCTAAAAAATGACAAATACAACTTAAACATATTTAAATTTAGAAAATAAAAATATTATACAGAGGTCGGAGGCTGCTGAAACTTTGGTTTTCCAGTCGTCTCAACCCAAACTTGTAAAAAACAAAAAACTAGGAGGAATTCAGTAGTTTGGACTCATTTTAATATAATAAAACAAAAAATATTAGGGGTGAGGAACAAGAAATGGCATAGTGCAAATATTGTATGAGACTTTTAACATGTAAGAGTTCATCTAGGACTGGGCACCTTAAGAGTCATGCCGAATTATGCACCAAAAAACATGGACCATTATATCCTAGGCAAACCCAACTTGGCACTGCATTTTTTGAGACTGGATCGAGTTCAGTCTCAAAGTTTACTCCCTTCATATACTCTTGCGAGTTGGGTAGGGACGGCATGGCCAGACTTATTACATTGATGGGTCTTCCGATCAGATTTTTGGAAGATCCAAGGGTAGTGCGCATCATGCAGACATATTTTCAATCTGCTTATCGTAGGATTCCTAGGTCCACAACTAGGAATGACATACTAAAGATATATAAGTTAGAATAACAAAAAATAATTAATGAATTTATGGCATATAGTGGAGTAATGTCCATGACATCTGATATCTGGACAAGTCACAATGAATCTTCTTATGCATGTCTCACCAGCCACTATGTAGATTCAAACTGGACAATCAATAAAAAAATTTTAGGATTCTTTGAGATTCTTCATCATCATGATGGCCCGGCCATTTTTGAGTGTATGATGAAAATCTTTAGGGAATATAAAATTCAAAATAAAATTTTTAGTGTCACCTTCGATAACGCATCTAATAATGGAGTAGTGATAAACATGTTTGTTAGGAATATTAGAGATGCACCATTAGGAGAGATCTTTCATGTCAGATGTATGTGTCACGTGATTAACCTGATTGTTCAAGCGGGTATGAAGGTGTGTTCCCCCGCGTTGGATAATATACGTAATGCACTAAAATATATTCGCACTCATCACAGACAACAATAGTTTGGTAGTCTCTATTTGTCCGTGAATCTTAAGAAGAAGAAATTCCAATCGGATGTGAGACATCATTGGAATTACACGTACCTGATGTTAGAATCATGTGTAGGATACGAACACGTGATATCCGACTACGTCAATAGTAGGAGTGACGAACTAATTATTGACGACACTAACTGGGCTTCAGAAATTTCATTTATAAAATTCCTGAAGATTTTTTATGACACGACGAACATGTGTTCGTCGGTTTATAGGCCCACTACTTTCATTGCATCCCGGTGCATATGCAACATTAGTAGCATGTTTAGGAAATATCGAGCTGACCCGACACTTAGCCATATGGTTGCAGAGATGGAAACCAAGTACTTGAAGTACTGGTCAACCGTTCCATCTCTTTATTGCCTCGCCACATGCATGGACCCTAGGGTTAAGGTGGAAGGGGTGGAAAACACCCTGACTTACATTTCCTCGTGCATGAACCTGGAAGAGCCACCTGAAGGGTTCATTCACGAGAAGTTGACTGACCTGTTCACATACTACAATACTAGGTATGGTGGTGGTAGTAGTGAGACTGTGATTACGGACATTGATACCGTATTCGGAGATGATGATTTTTCCATTCAGCTAGCGTGGGGGAAACGTAGCAGTGGACCATCACATAGGAGCGAGCTTTCTCGGTACTTAGATACCGATTACTGCTCAATCCTATCACATTCTGATACTAAGAATCTTAATTTATTACAGTGGTGGAAATCACATGAGTCCACCTTTCCCGTGCTATCTAGGATGGCACGAAATCTATTGACTCCTCCGGTGTCGAGCGTAGAATCGGAGTCTACTTTTTCTGTTATAGTGAACGTGATTTCTGATAGGAGATCGAGATTACATCCAGATATTGTTGAGGCATTGGCTTGTTTGAAGGATTGGGAGGATTCGAGGTTTACCATCCATGATCGTGCTGGAGCTGGGACTAGGAGAGGGACTGCAGTCGCATTCACTACGATGGCAGATGAGTTGATTGCCGATGATGATGATCTATATGATACTGATCTTGATGTTGCGGCTGATGATGCTCATGATATGCTGATTGACGTTTGATGATGATCTACTATTTTTTGATTTCGATGTTTTTTTTATTGATTGTACGCCTTGTTTGTACGTTGTGTTGAAACTATAATTTGTTTGATTCAGACATTCGGTTTCAAATGGCTGATTGGTCATTTTTCATTTGAGTTGCTTATGTTTTTTATTAATTTTTATTTTTATTAACAAAATGTATTGATTTATTTATTTTTTTGTTTAAATTTTTCATTTAAAAATTTATAACTTTATTATATAAATATAATAAATTTTAAACCAATTTTATATTACATTAAAAAAAATTTAAACTTTGTTATTTTAATAAATTTTAACATTTTTCATATTATAAATATATAATATTATACATTATCTAAAATTATATATATTTTTTAATAATTTATATAAATAAAATAAAATAAAATAAATTAAAAAAAATTTCTGGCCCGTATTGCCACGCAGGGCCCGTGCAGGCCCGACACAGCACGGCACGGCTTGACGTGCCTTCGAGCCATGCCGGGCCCAGCTTTTTTAAACCGTGCCGGGATGGCCACGTTACGGCATAGTAACCGTGGCGTGCTTGGCCCGGCACAAAGACACGCGTGCTCAAAAAAATGATGCGGCCCGGCCCGTTTGACACCTCTAATTTCAGACACCATTGTATTTCTACTATTTTCACAAAGCTCAATTTTTTTCAAAATTCGAATAATCTCAGGAAAATAAACACTAGAGGTAGAATATTATGAGCAAGAAAATTTACAAGTTACCTCATAAAAAGTTTTCAAGAAACGAGCCAAAATTTTGGCGTCTGTTCTGTCTCTCTCAGTTGGAACGTTTGAACCAAACTCCTTCTAAAACCTTTTGTCTTTGTCCTCCAACTTATCAAATTATTTTTGATATTTTATATTAGTTTGTAGCATCAAATAAGTTGAATTCCATCTTGTAGGACAATCTAATTGCAATGAAGATCCATATGTCAAGTTTGCTTCTTCAACACATAACTTAAACATATCTAATCTTTTAGGACTGCTCCTCACATATTTCACCACACCTCTAATTCTTTGAATAGCACCCTCAACTACTGCAATGCCATCTCTAACAATTAAGTTTAGGATTTGAGCACAACATCTCATATGAAAATGCTCGCCTCTCAATGGTACAACACTTTTCTTCACAAGCCTTTTTTTCAATTGTTCAACTGCAACATCATTATTTGATCCATTGTCAACGGTAATGAACATCAACTTTCTCAAACCCCATTTATTCATGCAAAACTCAATAGCATTTCTAATATTAACTCCAGAATGACTTTTAATTACACAAAAGTTCAAAAGCCTTTTATGCATATTCCATTGAGAATCAATGGAATGAATAGTCAAACATATATAAGACAAATTTTGAATGCTAGTCCAAGTGTCGGTAGTCAATGAAACTCTACAACAATGAAATGATATGCTATCAAATAATTTCTTGTTTTCCTTCACAAACAAAGAAAAAAAATTTCTCAACACAGAATGCCTAGATGGAATTTTAAATTGAGGCACACTAACTTCACAAAACTTCTTAAACTCATCCCTCTCAAAAAACAAAACGACAATTCATCTTTTATGATCATTTTCACCAAAGCCTCCCTAACTAGTTGTGGATCAGATTGCCAACAAGTTAATTTGTTATCCTCTGAACTAGTACCTTTAGTGAAACTAAACAAAGATTTTGACTTGTCTTTACCTTTGTGAGCTTCTATTAATTCATTTTTGTATGGAAATTTTCTACAAGTCTTTCTCAAGTATTTCCGTAAACCCGAAGTACCTTGATCACTTTTTTCCAAGTATTCTTTCCTACACCATATAAAAGCTGCCCTACCAGTTTCATTTCACTCTTGATCAACTAATATCTCATAAGTTTCTCAAACAGTAGACTTATACTTTTTATGAGCTTTAGGTTCAGATGTACCTTGATTTTCTTTTACAATTGGAATTGAAGAACCTGCCATAACAATAGGAGGGATTGTGAAAGGATGATGATTTGATTTACCAGTACTTTGATCATTTGAAATGTGATCACCTTTAATTTATTATATTTTTCATTTACTGCTGGATTGTGCCATCTGCATTGCCATTAATTAATATGATATGTTAAGCATAAATACATATAAATATTTCAACCAAGCAAGCTCTACAAAACTGACTGTAACACTTCATCCCAACCACAACACCACAACCAATACTCAACAAAACTGACTGAGACACATAATAATAATTAATCACTCAATTCTCGTCAGAAAAACAAACCAAAAGGTTGGTGGAATCTAAGACACGGTGGAGGCAAGCAGAAGTGTGACGAACAAGGGTTGGACCTAATAGGTTACAGAACGGGACGGGAAAAGTCATAGTCAACAGATTTTCTCAGTCTCGATTTTTTCGGGATAAGACTTCGGGTCGGGTCGCTAATCTCCGAGTCCCGTGAGCAGCTCAATTAAATGCATATAAAGTTAAATCAGTAAACTTTTAAACCCCGTAATGCCTAAATACATAAACCATTAAACCGCTAAATACTACTTAATAATTAATAAATCTAATTTTTATTGCTATTTATTATATTTTTAAATATTCATTTTAATTATTTATTAGTGTATTTATTTAGAAATATTTATTACAAAATAAATTATAAGTGGGACGAATATAATTTAAATAATATATTAGTTATCTAATAAAAATATACGCTAATAAAAGAAGTATAAATTTTAAAAATAAAAATTATTATCAAGTAATATAAGTTACAATAATTTTGAATCAATTTGGGTTTTGTAAATATTTTTTAATTAATATCTATCTTAATATTAATAGTTTATAAATTTAATTTTTGATCATTATTATAATATCTATCAATAAAATTATTTATATTAAATTTATATGATATATAATTATATTATTATAATAACAAAATATTATATTAAAATTTCAAAATTTTTAAATATTATTATATTTTCAAATGTTATAACCTATGAAAATGATAACAAATTAAAAAAAAATTTATTGTTATTTTATTTTTTTTAAATAAAACCTATAAACCACTAAAAGCCTAAAAAAATAAATCGCTAAACTCCTAACGACAAAACCTCTAAATACTTAAATCATTAAACTGGTATACATTAATATTAAATCATAAATCTCATTTTAATTTTTATTCTGTATAATTTTAAATTTTTATTTTAATTATATATCAATTTATTTTATATAAATATTAATCACAAAATAAATTATTAGAGAGACAGATCTAATTTAAATTAAACTAGTATACCTAAATAATAAATAATAAATCTCATTTTTTTTTCATTATAATTTTAAATATTTATTTTAATTATTTATTTGTTTATTTATATATAAAATATTAATTACAAAATACATTGAGTAGGACAAATATAATTTATATAAATTATTTTTCATCAAAAAATTATTTATAAAATTTTTAAATGAAAAAAAATTTCAAAACAAAAAATTATTATATAGTAATATATTTTGCATTTCTTCTGAATCATTTTAGGTTTTGTAATTATATTTTAATTGATATCTATCTTATTAATAATAGATTATTAATTTATTTTTTGATCATTATTAAAATATTTATCAATAAAAATGTTTATATTGAATTTATATGATATAT
Organism: Sapria himalayana; assembly: GCA_029783825.1. Lineage (NCBI taxonomy): Eukaryota > Viridiplantae > Streptophyta > Magnoliopsida > Malpighiales > Rafflesiaceae > Sapria > Sapria himalayana. The sequence goes on from JAREIK010000421.1 coordinate 108,468, forward strand.
AAATATAATGATTATTATAACTAAATATTGTATTCACAGTTAAAAAAAAATTTAAAAATTATTATATTTTCAAAGGTTAACCTTTGAAAATATCAAAAAATAATAAAATTAAATTTTTTATTATTTTATTTTTTTAATAAAACCTATAAACCACTAAATGCATACATAGTTAAATCAGTAAACTCCTAAACCTCATAATGCCTAAATACATAAACCATTAAACTGTTATATACTACTTAATAATTGATAAATCTAATTTTTATTTAAATTTATTATAATTTTAAATATTCATTTTAATTATTTATTAGTTTATTTTTATAGAAATATTTATTACAAATTAAATTATGAGTGCCACATACATATTTTAATTAATTTATTTTTAATCAAAAAATATATATACTTATAAAAGTAGTAAAAATTTAAAAATTAAAAATTGTTTTCCAGTAATATATTTTAGTTTTATTTTGAATCAATTTGAGTTTTGTAAATATTTTGTAATTAATATCAATCTTTTTATTAATAGTTTATTAATTTAAAATCTGATCATTATAATATTTCTATCAATAAAATTGTTTATATTGAATTTATATGATATATAATGATTAATATTATTATAACTAAATATTGTATTTACATTTCAAAAAATTTTAAATATTATTATATTTTCAAAGGTTATAACATATGAAAATGAAAAAAATTACAATTTTTTTTGTTATTTTATAGTTTAAATAAAACCTAGATGCCACTAAATGCCTAAAAACATAAATTTATAAACTCCTAAATGACAAAACATCTAAATACTTAAACCATTAAACATGTGTACATTAATAAAAAATCATAAATCTCAATTTATTTTTTATTAAGTATAAATTTAAATTTTTATTTTGATTATTTATAAGTTTATTTTTATATAAATATTAATTACAAAATAAATTATTTGTGAGACAGATCAAATTTTAATAATTTATTCTTAATCAAAAAATATATATATCCTTATAAAAAGAAGCAAAATTTAAAAAAAAAATTTATTATTTAGTAATATATTTTATTTTTATTTTTAATCATTTTATATTTTGCAATTATATTTTAATTTATATCATTCTTATTAATAAAAGTTTATTAATTTTTTATTCATCAGTATTATAATATCTATTAATAAAATTATTTATATTGAGTTTACATTATATATAATTATTAAGATTATTATTATATTATCTATCAATAAAATTGTTTATATTGAATTTATATGATATATAATTAATAATATTAAAATAACTAAATATTGTATTCAAATTTCAAAAAATTTTAAATATTATTATATTTTCAAAGGTTATACCCTATGAAAATTAGAAAAAGTTACAAATTTTTATTATTATTTTATTGTTTATATAAAACCTATAAACCACTAAATGCCTAAAAACATAATTTGCTAAACTCCTAAATGACAAAACCTCTAAATACTTAAACCATTAAACAGGTGTACATTAATAAAAAATAATAAATCTCAATTTAATTTTTATTAAGTATAATTTTAAATTTTTATTTTAATTAATTATTTGTTTATTTTTATAGATATATTATTTAAAAATAAATTATTAGTAAAAAATCTAATTTAAATAATTTATTTTTCATCAAAAAAATATATATCCTTATAAAAAGAGGTAGAATTTTAAAAACAAAAATTTATTTTTTAGTAATATATTTTATTTTTATTTTTGAATCATTTTAGATTTTGCAATTATATTTTAGTTTATATGATTATTATTAAAAATAGTTTTAAACTTTTTATTGATCATTATTATAATATCTATTAATAAAAATATTTATATTGAGTTTACATTATATATAATTATTAATATTATTATAACTAAATATTATATTCACTTTTAATAAAATTAAAAATATTTATATTTTCAAATGTTATAACATTTAAAAATTAAAAAAAATCAAAAAATTAAATTTTTTATTTTTTCATTCTTTAAATAAAAACTCTTAATCACCAAAGGCCTAAACACTTAAATCACTAAACCACAAAACACTTTAATACTTAAACCATTAAACTAGTATATCCAGAATAATAAATAATAAATCTTTATTTTATTTGTATTCATGATAGTTTTAAATATTCATTTTAATTATTTATTAGTTTATTTTTATAGAATTATAAATTAAAAATAAATTATGAGGAAGACAAATATAACTTAAAGAATTTACTTTTAATAAAAAAAATATAAACTTATCAAAAAAAGCAAAACATCAAAAAAATTATTCTTTAATAATATATTTTATTTTGATTTTGAATAAATTTACATTTTGCAAATATATTTTAAATAATATCATTTTTTTAATAATAGTTTATTAATTTATTTTTTGATCATTAATATAATATCTATCAATATAATTATTTATATATAATTTGCATGATATATAATTATTAAGATTATCATAACTAAATATAGTATTCACATATATAAAAAATTTAAAAATTGTCATATTTTCAAAGGTTATAAACTTCAAAAATGATAAAAAATAACAAAAATAATTTTTTTGTTATATAATTGTTTAAATAAAATCTATAACCCATTAAATGCCTAAATACATAAATCTCTAAACTCCTAACCCCAAAGCCCCTAAATACTTAAACCTTTAAACTCGTAAACCTTAAATATAATTTAAATAATTTATATAAATATTAATTACAAAATAAATTATGAGTAATACAAATAAAATTTAAATAATATATTTTTAATTAAAAAAAAATATAACCTTATAAAATGATGCAAAAACTAAAAAAAAATTATTATTTAGTAATAAATTTTACTTTTATTTTGAATCATTTTAGGTTTTTTAATTATATTTTAATTTCTATCTATCATATTAATAATAGTTTATTAATTTATTTTTTGATAATTGATATAATATCTATCAATAAAATTGTTTATATTTAGTTGATATTATATATAGTTATAATAATTATTATTACTAAATATTATATAAACATTTTTAAAAAATTTTAAAATTATTTATTTTCAAATGTTATAACCTTTAAAATTTTGAAAAAATATCAAAAATAAATTTTTTGTTATTTCATTATTTAAATAAAACCTATAAACCACTAAATGCCTAAAAACATAAAGTGCTAAAATCCTAGAGGACAAAACCTTTAAATACTTAAACCATTAAATTGGTATACATTAATAATGAATCATAAATCTCAATTTAATTTTATTAAGTATAATTTTTAATTTTTATTTTAATTATTTATCAGTTTATTTTTATAAAAATATTAATTACAAAAAAAGTATTAGTGAGACAGATATAATTTAAATTAAACCGGTATACTCTAAATAATAAATAATAAAACTCATTTTTTTTCATTATAATTTTAAATATTCATTTAAATTATTTATTTGTTTATTTTTATATAAATATTAATTACAAAATAAAGAATAAGTTATTGAAATATAATTTATATAAATTATTTTTCAACAAAAAAATATAGATAAACTAATTAAAGAATAAAAAAACTAAAAACAAAAAATTATTATATAGTAATATCTTTTGCTTTGTTTCTGAATCATTTTAGGTTTTGTAATTATATTTTAATTGATATCTAACTTTTTAATAATAGATTATTAAATTATTTTTTTATCATTATTATAATATTTATCAATAAAAATGTTTATATTGAATTTATATGATATATATATTTAATAATTATTATAACTAAATATTATATTCACTTTTGAAAAAAATTTTCAAATTATTATATTTTCAAAGATTATAACCTTTTAACATGTGAAAAATAAAAAAAAAATATTTTTTTTTGTTATTTTATTGTTTAAATAAAACCTAGAAACCACTAAATGCCTAAACACTTAAATCACTAAACTACAAAATCTCGGTACCACTATTTAGATAATTCTTTAAACCGGTATACCATTAATAATAATTAATAAATCTCATTTTTATTTGTTTTCATGATAATTTAAAAAAGTTATTTTGATTATTTAGTATTTTATTTATATATATATATTAATTATAAAATAAATTATGAGTTAAAAATATAATTTATAAAAAATATTTTTCATCAAAAAATAGATAAGCTTATAAAAAGAATAAAAATTTTAAAAAAATAATTATTATTAAGTAATATATTTTGCTTTGCTTTCGAATCATTTTATGTTTTGATATTATATTTTAAGTAATATCAATTTTATTCATAATAGATTTTAAATTTAATTTTAGATAATTATTAGAATATCTATCAATAAAATTGTTTATATTGAATTTATATGATATATAATTATAATGATTATTATAAATAAATATTTATTCACTTTTTGAAAAAAAATATAAAATTATTATATTATCAAGGGTTATAACGCTTGAAAATATCAAAAAATAATAAAAATAATTTTTTTTATTTTATTATTTAAATAAAAACTATAAACCACTAAATGCATACATAGTTTAATCAGTAAACTTCTAAACCCCATAATGCCTAAATACATAAACTATTAAACTTCTATATACTACTTAATAATTATTAAATCTAATTTTTATTTCTTTTTATTAAAATTTTAAATATTCATTTTAATTATTTATTAGTTTATTTTTATAGAAATATTTATTACAAAATAAAGTATGAGTGCGACAAACATAATTTAATTAATTTATTTTTAATAAAAAAATATATTCTTATAAAAGAAATAAAAATTTAAAAATTTAAAATTATTATCCAGTAATATATTTTACTTTAATTTTGATTCAATTTGGGTTTTGTAAATATTTTTTAATTAATATCTATCATTTTATTAATAGTTTATTAATTTAATTTTTGATCATTATTATATTATCTATCAATAAAATTTTTTATATTTATTTTATATGATATAGAATTATTAAAATTATTATAACTAAATATTGTATTCAAATTTGAAAAAATTTTAAATATTATTAAATTTTCAAAAGTTATAACATTTGAAAATGACAAAAATTTACAATTTTTTTTTCTTACTTTATTGTTTAAATAAAACCTATAAATCACTAAATGCCTAAAAACATTAATTACTAATATTCTAAACAACAAAATATCAAAATACTTAAACCATTAAAATGGTATACATTAATAATAAATAATAAATCTCATTTTAATTTTTATTCAGTATAATTTTAAATTTTTATTTTAATTATTTATCAGTATATTTTTATAGAAATATTAATTACAAAATAAATTATTAGTGAGATAGATATAACTTAAATTAAACCGGTATACCCTAAATAATAAATAAAAAATCTCATTTTTTTTCATTATAATTTTAAATATTCATTTTAATTTTTTAATTTTTAAATAAATATTAATTAAAAAATAAATTATGAGTTAGACAAATATAATTTATGTAACTTATTTTTGATCAAAAAAAATTAGATAAACTTTTTAAATTAAAAAAAATTCAAAACAAAAAATTTTTATATAGTCATATATTTTGCTTTGCTTATGAATCATTTATTGTTTTGTAATTATATTTTATATTGATATCTATCTTATTAATAATAGATTATTAATTTATTTTTTGATCATTATTAGAATATTTATCACTAAAATTGTTTATGTTGAATTTATATGTTATATAAATATAATGAGAATTATAACTAAATTTTGAATTCACTTTTGAAAAAAAATTAAAAATTATTAAATTTTCAAAGGTTATAACCTTTGAAAATATCAAAAAATAATAAAACTAAATATTTTGTTATTTTATTTTTTAAATAAAACCTATAAACCACTAAATTCATAAACAATTAAATTAGTAAACACCTAAACCCCATAATACCTAAATACATAAACCATTAAATTGCTATACAATACATAAAAATTAATAAATCTAATTTTAATTTCTATTTATTTTAGTTTTAAATATTTATTTTAATTTTTTATTAGTTTATTTTTATGTAAATTTTTATTATAAATTAAATTCTGAGTGTGACAAATATAATTTTAAATAATTTATTTTTAATCAAAAAATATATATACGCTTATAAAAGAAGTAAAAATTAAAAAAAAAGATTATTATCTAGTAATCTATTTTACTTTAATTTTGAATCAATTTGGGTTATGTAAATATTTTTTAATTAATATCTATCTTATTATTAATAGTTTATTAATTTAATTTTTGATCATTATTATAATATCTATCAATAAAATTATTTCTATTGAATTTATATCATATATAATTATTAATATTATAATAACTAAATATTATATTTACATTTCAAAAAATTTCAAATATTATTATATTTCAAAGGGTATAACCTAAGAAAATGAGAAAAAATTACAAAATTTATTTTTTGTTATTTTATTGATTAAATAAAACCAATAAACAACTAAATGCCTAAAAACCTAAATCGCTAAACTCCTAAATGACTAAACCTCTAAATACTTAAACCATTAAAATGGTATACATTAATAATAAATCATAAATATCATTTTAATTTTTATTCAGTATAATTTTAAATTTTTATTTTAATTAATTTTCAGTTTAATTTTATAGAAATATTAATTACAAAATAACTTATTAGTAAGACATATCTAATTTAAATTATACCGGTATACCCTAAATAATAAATAATAAATCTCATTATTTTTAATTATAATTTTAAATATTCATTTTAATTATTATTTGTTTATTTTTATATAAATATTAATTACAAAATAATTTATAAGTTACCCAAATATAATTTTTGTAAATTATTTTTCTTCAAAAAATTATAGATAAACTTTTTGAATGAAAAAAAAATTTCAAAACAAAAAATTATTATATAGTAATATATTTTGCGTTGCTTCTGAATCATTTTAGGTTTTGTAATTATATTTTAATTGATATTTATCTTATTAATAATAGATTATTAAGTTATTTTTTAATCATATTTAGAATATTTATCAATAAAAATGTTTATATTGAATTTATATGATATATAAATATAATGATTATTATAACTAAATATTGTATTCACTTTCAAAAAAAATTTTAAAATTATTATTTTTTAAAAGGTTATAACCTTTGAAAATGTGAAAAAATAAAAAAAAAAATTTTTCTTTCTTATTCTATTATTTAAATAAAACCAATACACCACTAAATGCCTAAGCATTTAAATCACTAAACTACAAAATCCTGATACCTCTATATAGATAATTCTTGAAATCGGTATACCCTATATAATAATTAAAAATTTCATTTTTATTTGTTTTCATTATAATTAAAAAAAATTCATTTTGATTGTTTATCTTTTTATATTTATATATGTATTAATAATAGAATAAATTATAAGTTAAAAATATAATTTATTAAATTTATTTTTCATCAAAAAATTCATAAGCTTATAAAAAAAATAAAAATTTTAAAATAAATAAGTATTATTTAATAATATATTTTGCTTTGATTTTGAATCATTTTAGGTTTGGATATTATATTTTAAATAAAAGAAATCTTATTAATAATAAATTTTTAATTTATTTTTTAATAATTATTAGAATATCTATCAATAAAATTGTTTATATTGAATTTATATGATATATAATTATTAAAATTATTATGACTAAATATTGTAATCACATTTCAAAAAACTTTTTAATATTATTATATTTTCAAAGGTTATAACCTATGAAAATTAATAAATATTATTATATATCATATATTATTATATGATATTATAAATATTATAAATATTATAAATATTTAAAATATTATTATATTATAAATATTATTATAACTAAATATTATTATATTATTATAACCTATGAAAATTACAAAAAATTACAAAATTATTTTTGGTTATTTTATTGTTTAAATAAAACCTATAAACTACTAAATGCCTAAAAACATAATTCGCTAAACTCCTAAATGACAAAACATTTATTAAGTATAATTTTAAATTTTTATTTTAATTATTTATCAGTTTATTTTTATAGAAATATTAATTACAAAATAAATTATTAGTTAGAAAGATCTATTTTAAATAATTTCTTTTTCATCAAAAAAAATATATATGCTTATAAAAAGAATCAAAATTTTAAAAACAAAAATTTATTAATTTGTAATATATATTATTTTGATTTTGAATCATTTTAGTTTTTGCAATTATATTTTAATTTATATCATTCTTATTAATAATAGTTTATTAATTTTTTATTGATCATTATTATAATATCTATTAATAAAATTATTTATATTGAGTTTACATTATATATAATTATTAAGAATATTATAACTAAATATTATATTAACATTTAAAAAAAATTAAAAATATTATATTTTCAAAGGATATAACCTTCAAAAATTAAAAAAATTCAAAAATTTTTTTTATTTTTTCATTCTTTAAATAAAAACTATAAATCACTAAATTCCTGAACACTTAAATCACAAAACCCCAAAACACATTAATACTTAAGCCAATAAACTAGTATATCCTGATTAATAAATAATAAATCTCAATTTTATTTGTATTCATTATAATTTTAAATATTCATTTTAATTATTTATTAGTTTATTTTTAAAGAATTATAAATTAAAAATAAATTAATTGGAAGACAAATATAATTTAAATAATTCACTTTTAATAACAAAAAATATAAACTTATAAAAAGAAGCAAAACATCAAAAAAATTATTATTTAGAATTATATTTTACTTTGATTTTGAATAAATTTACGTTTTGCAAATATATTTTAAATAATATCTATCTTTAATAATAGTTTATTAATTTATTTTTTGATCATTAATATAAAAATCTATCAATATAATTGTTTATATTGAATTAACATGATATATAATTATTAAGATTATCATAACTGAATATAGTATTCACATATAAAAAAATTTAAAAATTGTTATACTTTCAAAGGTTATAACCTTCAAAAATGAGAAAAAATAACAAAAATAAATCTTTTGTTATATCATTGTTTAAATAAAAATTATAAACCAATAAATGTCTAAATACATAAATCTCTAAACTTCTAAACCCTGAAGCCCCTAAATAACTAAACCTTTAAACTCATAAACCTTAAATATAATTTAACTAATTTATAGAAATATTAATTACAAAATAAATTATGAGTGACAACTATAATTTAAATAATATATTTTTAATAAAAAAAATATAAGCTTATAAAATAATGCAAAAAACTAAAAAAAAAGTATTATTTAGTAATAAATTTTACTTTGATTTTGAATCATTTTAGGTTTTTTAATTATATTTTAATTTATATCTATCATATTAATAAAACTTTATTAATACTAAATATTGTATTCACATTTTTATCAATAAAATTGTTTATATTTATTTTAAATTATATATAGTTATAATAATAATTATTACTAAATATTGTATTCACATTTTAAAAAAATTTTAAAATTATTATATTTTCAAATGTTATGACATTTTAAAATTTGAAAAAATATCAAAAATAAATTTTTGTTATTTCATTGTTTGAATAAAAGCTATAAACCATTAAATGCCTAAATACTTAAATCAATAACTTCTAAATCTCGAAAACCCAAAATATATAAATTTTTTAAGCAGTTATATCCTAAATAATAAATAATATATCTCATTTTTAATTTTTTAATTATAATTTTAAATATTCATTTTAATTATTTATTTGTTTATTTTTTTATAAATATTAAATTCAAAATAAATTATAAGTTATAAATATATAATTTATATAAATTATTTTTCAACAAAAGAATATAGATAAACTTATTAAAAGAATAAAAAAATTTAAAACAAAAAATTATTATATAGTAATATTTTTTGCTTTGTTTTCGAATCATTTTAGGTTTTGTAATTATATTTTAATTGAAATATAACTTATTAATTATAGATTATTAATTTATTTTTTGATCATTATTAAAATATTTATCAATAAAAATATTTATATTTAATTGATATGATATATAAATTTAATATTTATTATAACTATAAATTATATTCACTTTTGAAAAAAATTTTAAAATTATTATATTTTCAAAGATTATAACCTTAGAACAGATGAAAAAAAAATATTTTTTTTATTATTTCATTGTTTAAATAAAACCTATAAATCACTAAATGCCTAAACACTTAAATCGCTAAAGTACAAAATCTCGATACCCTTATATAGATAATCTTTTAAATGGGTATCCCCTAAATAATAATTAATAAATATCATTTTTATTTGTTTTCATTTTAATTTAAAAAATTTATTATGATTGTTTAGTTTTTTATTTATATATATATATTTATTAATTATAAAATAAATTATGAGTTAAAAATATAATTTATAAAAAATATTTTTCATCAAAAAATAGATAAGCTTATAAAAAAGAATATAAATTTAAAAACAAATAATTATTATTAAGTAATATATTTTGCTTTGCTTTTGAATCATTTTAAGTTTTGATACTATATTTTAAGTCATATCAATCTTATTCATAATAGATTTTTAATTTATTTTTTGATAATAATTATAATATCTATCAATAAAATTGTTTATATTGAATTTTTATGATATATAATTATGATGATTTTTATAAATAAATTTTTATTCACTTTTAAAAAAAATTTAAAAATTATTATATTTTCAAAGGTTATAATCTTTGAAAATATCAAAAAATAATTAAAATAATTTTTTTTTCTTAAATAAAACCTATAAACCACTAAATGCATACACAGTTAAATCAGTAAATTCCTAAACCCTATAATGCCTAAATACCTAAACCATTAAACTACTATATACTACTTAATTATTAATAAATCTAATTTTTATTTATATTTATTATAATTTTAAATATTCATTTTAATTATTTATTATTTATTTTTATTGAAATATTTATTACAAAATAAAGTATGAGTGCGACAAAAATAATTTAATTAATATATTTTTAATAAAAAAAAATATACTGTTCTAAAAGAAGTAAAAATTTTAAAATTAATAATTATTATCCAGTAATATATTTTACTATAATTTGAATATATTTGGGTTTTGTAAATATTTTCTAATTAATATCTATCTTTTTATTAATAGTTTATTAATTTAATTTTTGATCAATATTATATTGTCTATCAATAAAATTATTTATATTGAATTTATATGATATATAATATTATTAATATTATTATAACTAAATATTGTATTCACATTTCAAAAAATTGTAAATATTATTATATTTTCAAGGGTTATAACCTATGAAAATGATAACAAATTATAGAAATTTTTTTTGTTATTTTATTTTTTATATAAAACTTATAAACCACTAAAAGCCTAAAAACATAAATCGCTAACCTTCTAACAACAAAACCTCTAAATACTTAAACTATTAAACTGGTATACATTAATAATAAATCTTAGATCTCATTTTAATTTTTATTCAGAATAATTTTAAATTTATATTTTAATTATTTATCAGTTTATTTTTATAGAAATATTAATTACAAAATAAATTATTAGTGAGACAGATCTAATTTAAATTAAACCCGTATCCTTAAATAATAAATAATAAATAATAAATAATAAATAATAAATAATAAATCTCATTTTTTTATTATAATTTTAAATATTCATTTTAATTAATTATTTATTTATTTATATATAAATATTAATTACAAAATAAATTATGAGTTAGACAAATATAATTTATATAAATTATTTTTCATCAAAAAAATATAGATAAACTTATTAAAAGAAAAAAAAAATTCAAAAACAAAAAATTATTATATAGTAATATATTTTTCTTTGCTACGGAATCATTTTAAATTTTGTAATTATATTTTAATTAATATCTATCATATTATTAATGGATTTTTAAATTATTTTTTGATTATTATTAGAATATTTAAGAATAAAATTATTTATATTGAATTTATATAATATATAAATATAATGATTAGTATAACTAAATATTGTATTCACATTTGAAAAAAATTTTAAAATTATTATATTTTCAAAGGTTAAAACCTTTCAAAATATCAAAAAATAATAAAAGTTTATTTTTTATTATTTTATTTTTTAAATAAAACCTATAAACTACTAAATGCTAGGGGTGCTCATGGGATGATACAGGATGGGGATTACATCTCCAGTCCCTTTCCATAGTTCATAGATTTTTTTTTGAAGATCCAGACCCATTCCATAGGTTAAAAATATCGGGACGGGATGGGATGGGACGGAGATCAGGGATTTTGGGTAGGAGAAAACGGATCCAGGACGGAATGGAGTTAGGACATTTTTTTCAATTTATTCTCTTCAAACCGGCCAAGTTAGTTCATGTCGAAACATTTTGTTTTACCATTTATCATTCCTTAGTTATGTATCTTTCAAACTCAAATTGGGCCAATTTTGTTTTGTCAAATAAGTTGAATACCACAAATGAGTTCCATTACCTTGTCAAAAGCTTTGATGTGCAGAAAAGGATATAAATGTTAAATAGAACGGGACCGAGTTGTGTGCTTAATTTGGTTCTTTGTTTTTTCACAAGTTGGCTTTGTTAAGCCGAGTGAACGTTAACCATAATAGAAATATTACATTTTTTAAACAATTACTTAAAATATTAAGGAATAGCTAAAGATTACCACAAACATTGGCAGCAGCAATTACTACTTAAGTAATTGCTAAAATTAGGCAGCTTAATATAACAAAAAAATACAACTAATAACAACCATGATAATATTCATTTCAAAGGTCCGTCCCGTAACAGCAACGAAAATCCAACCCAAATTAATTATCTCTTCTACAACTCCTCTCTTTTCTTCATCCACTATAGAAGGACAACCAAATAATAAAACATGTTAATTATGTAGACATAAATTTCTAAGATGAAAGAGTAATAAAAAAACGAAATATTTCCTTATAAAATTTTAATACACCCATTCCAAATTTAGTTGGCCAACTATAGTTGGAAGAATATTTGGATCTTGTGACCCCTCTAAAAATTCTAATTGAACCATATTTTTATTAAATTGAATGAATAAAATAAGTAAAAGTGAAATAAAAATTTACAAGATTTGTATACTAACCTGATTCTTTATCATCAAGGTTTTGAACTAATTCTTCAATTTCAATAGGTTTGTTTGAGCTTCACAACCAATCTTGTAGACATATGAGAACTTCAGCTGTAATAGGTGTTAAAGAAGTCCTAAATTTATCTAAAGTTCTCCCCCTAGTGCTAAATGTAGATTCGTAGGTCACAGTAGATGCTTGGATAGCAAATACATCCTTTGCTACATTTGCGAAAGAAGGATACCTAACCTCATTTACCTTCCACCATTTTAGAAGATCAAAATCAATTCTATTTTTTTCAAGTTTGTTTTCCAAGTACCTATCCAACTCTTACAAAGCTGCAACTTCTTGTTCTTTCTCCAATTCAACAAAAAAAACCATCAACATAAGTATCACTACAATCAAAGAAATCATCAATTTTCTTCAACACAGTAGAAGAGAAATTATCTTCTTTTGATTCATCTTCATTTAAATCTTTATAATCATCCATCATCTCATTTAAAGCATTTATAACTGTTTCACCAAATTTTTAGCGAATTCCTCTTCATAATTCTAAGTGTACTTGACCTTGACATATTTGAGCTTATATCAAGGATCCAACACTACTGATACAAAAAGCATAATATTTGTTGACTGAAGCGAACCTCAATATTTGTTGAATTTATGCCTCATTTTCATACCCATTTCAGACACCATTGTATTTCTACTATTTTCACAAAGCTCAATTTTTTTCAAAATTCGAATAATATAAGGAAAATAAACACTAGAGGTAGAATATTATGAACCAGAAAATTTACAAGATACCTCATAAAAAGTTTTCAAGAAACGAGCCAAAATTTTGGCATTTGTTCAGTCTCTCTCAGTTGGAACGTTTGAACCAAACTCCTTCAAAAACATTTTGTCTTTGTCCTCCAACTTATTAAAATTATTTTTGATATTTTATATCAGTTTGTAGCATCAAATAAGTTGAATTCCATCTTGTAGGATAATCTAATTGCAATGAAGATCCATATGTTAAGTTTGCTTCTTCAACACATAACTTATACAAATCTTATCTTATAGGACTGCTCCTCACATATTTCACCACACCTCTAATTTTTTGAATAGCACACCCAACTACTGCAATGCCATCTCTGACAATTAAGTTTAGGATATGAGCACATCTCATATGAAAATGCTCGCCTCTCAAAGGTACAACACTTTTCTTCACAAGCCTTTTTTTCAATTGATAAACTGCAACATCATTATTTGATGCAATGTCAACAGTAATGCACATTCAACTTTCTCAAATGCACATTCAATCATGCAAAAGTCAATAGCATTTCTAATATTAACTCCAGAATGACTTTTAATTACACAAAAGTTCAAAAGTCTTTTATGCATATTCCATTGAGAATCAATGAAATGAACAGTCAAACATATATAAGACAAATTTTGAATGCTAGTCCAAGTGTCGGTAGTCAATGAAACTATACAACAATGAGATGATATGCTATCAAATAATTTCTTCTTTTCCTTCACAAACAAAGAAAAATAATCCCACGATATAGAGTGGCTAGATGGAATTTTAAATTGAGGCACACTAACTCCACAAAACTCCTTAAACTCATCCCTCTCAACAAAACAAAAAGGCAATTCATCTTTTATGATCATTTTCACCAAAGCCTCCCTAACAAGTTGTTGATCAAATTTCCAACAAGTTAATTTATTATCCTCTGAACTAGTTCCTTTAGTGAAACTCAACAAAGATTGTGACTTGTCTTTACCTTTGTGAGCTTCTTTTAATTCTTTTTTGTGTCGAAATTTCCTACAAGTCTCTCTCAAGTATTTCCATAAATGCCAACTACCTTGATCACATTTTGCCAACTATTCTTTCCTACACCATATACAAGCTGCCCTACCAGTTTCATTTCCCTCTGAATCAACTAATATCTCATAAGTTTCACAAACAGTAGACTTATACTTTTTATGAGCTTGAGGTTCAGATGTACATTGACTTTATTTTATAATTGGAATTGAAGAACCTGCCGTAAAAATAGGAGGGTTCTTGAAAAAATGATGATTGGATTTATCAGTACTTTGATCATTTGAGATGTGATCATCTTCAATTTATTGTATTTTTCATTTACCACTGGATTGTGCAATCTGCATTGCCATTAATTAATATGATATGTTAAGCATAAATACATATAAATATTTCATAGAAGCAAGCTCTACAAAACTGACTGTAACACATTCGGGCCACTCATTAGGGCCACTCATTCGGCCCAACCACAACACCACAACTAAGAGTCAACAAAACTGACTGAGACTCATTAGGGTGGCGAATCTCTGAGTTCCGTGAGTAGCCCTACTAAATGCATATAAAGTTAAATCAGCAAACTCCTAAACCCCGTAATGCCTAATTACATAAACCATTAAACAGCTAAATAATAATTAATAATTAATAAATCTATTTTTTATTGCTATTTATTATATTTTAAATATTCATTTTAATTATTTTTTAGTGTATTTATTTAGAAATATTTATTACAAAATAAATTATGAGTGGTACATATATAATTTAAATAATATATTATTTATCTAATAAAAATATACGCTTATAAAAGAAGCATATATTTAAAAATTAAAAATTATTATCAAGTAATATAAGTTACTTTAATTTTGAATCAATTGGGGTTTTGTAAATATTTTTTAATTAATATATATCATAATATTAATAGTTTATAAATTTAATTTTTGATCATTATTATAATATCTATCAATAAAATTATTTATATTAAATTTATATGATATATAATTATTAATATTATTATAACAAAATATTGTATTACAAAATATTGTATTACAAAATATTGTATTACAAAATATTGTATTTTGTAATTAATATTTTTTGTTTTATTTATTTTTTAAATAAAACCTATAACCACTAAATGCATACACAGATAAATCAGTAAACTCCTAAACCCCGTAATGCCAAAATATATAAACCATTAAACCGCAATATACTACTTAATAATTAATAAATCTAATTTTTAATTCTATTTATTATAATTTTAAATATTCATTTTAATTATTTATTAGTTTATTTTTATAGAAATATTTATTACAAAATAAATTATGAGTGCGAAAAATATAATTTAAAATATATATGTACTTATTAAAGAAGTAAAAATTTAAATATTAAAAATTGTTTTCCTGAAATATATTTTACTATAATTTTGAATCAATTTGGGTTTTGTAATTATATTTTAATTAATATTTATCTTAATATCAATAATTTATAAATTTAATTTTGATAATTATTATATTATATATCAATAAAATTATTTATATTGAATTTATATGATATATAATTATTAATATTATTATAACTAATTATTGTATTCACATTTCAAAAAATTTTAAATATTATTATATTTTCAAAGTTTATAACCTATGAAAATGAGAAAAAATTATAAATTTTTTTTTGATATTTTATTTTTTTAAATAAAACATATAAACTACTAAATGCCTAAAAACATAGATCACTAAAATCCTAATGAAAATAACATATAAATACTTAATCCATTAAACTGGTATATAGTAATAATAAATCATAAATCTCATTTTAAATTTTATTCAGTATAATTTTAAATTTTTATTTTAATTATTTATCAGTTTATTTTTATAGAAATATTAATTACAAAATAAATTATTAGTGAGAAATATCTAATTTAAATTAAACCGGTGCCCCTAAATAATAAATAATAAATCTCATTTTTTTAATTATACTTTTAAATATTCATTTTAATTATTTATTTGTTTATTTTTATAAATATATTAATTACATAATAAATTATGAGTTAGACGAATATAATTTTTATAAATTATTTTCATCAGTAAAATATACTTAAACTTTTAAAAAATATATTTAAAACAAAAAATTATTATATAATAATATATTTTGCTTAGCTTCTGAATCATTTTAGGTTTTGTAATTATTTTTTAATTAATATCTATCTTATTAATAATAGATTATTAATTTATTTTTTGATCATTATTAGAATATTTATCAATAAAATTGTTTATATAGAATTTATTTGATATATAAATATAATGATTATTGTAACTAAATATTGAATTCACTTTTGAAAAAAAATTAAAAATTATTATATCTTCAAAGGTTATAACCTTTGAAAATATCAAAAAATAATAAAAATTAATTTATGTTATTTTATATTTTAAATAAAACCTATAAACCACTAAATGCATACACAATTATATAAGTAAACTCTTAAATCGCCTAATGCCTAAATACATAAACCATTAAACTGCTATATACTACTTATAAATTAATAAATTTAATTTATATTTCAAATTATTATTATTTTAATTATTCATTTTAATTATTTATTAGTTTATTTTTATAGAAATTTTTATTACAAATTAAATTATGAGTGTGACACATATAATTTATAATAATTTATTTTTAATCAAAAAATATATATGTGCTTTAAAAAGAAGTATAAAAGAAGTATTATTAAAAATTAAAAATTATTATCAAATAATATATTTTACTTGAATTTTGAATCAATTTGGGTTTTATAAATATTTTTTAATTAATATCTATCTTATTATAAATAGTTTATTAATTTAATTATTGATCGGTATTATAATATCTATCAATAAAAATGTTTATATTTATTTTATATGATATACAATTATTAAATTTATTATAACTAAATATTGTATTCAAATTTCAAAAAATTTTAAATATTATTAAATTTTAAAAGGTTATAACATTTGAAAATCACAAAAAATTACAATTTTTTTTTCTTATTTTATTGTTTAAATAAAACCGATAAATAACTAAATGCCTTAAAACATAAATCGCTAAACTCCTAAACGACAAAACCTCAAAATACTTAAACCATTAAATTGGTATACATTATTAATAAATCATAAATCTAATTTTAATTTTTATTCAGTATAATTTTAAATGTTTATATTAATTATTTATCAGTTTATTTTTATAAAAATATTAATTACAAAATAAATTATTAGTGAGAAAAATATAACTTAAATTAAACTGGTATACCCTTAATAATAAATAATAAATCTCATTTTTTTATTATAATTTTTAATATTAATTTTAATTATTAATTTTTTATTTTTATATAAATATTAATTAAAAAATAAATTATGAGTTAGACAAATATAATTTATGTAAATTATTTATAATCAAAAAAATATAGACAAACTTTTTAAAATAAAAAAAAATTTCAAAACAAAAAATTATTATATAGTAATATATTTTGCTTTGCTTAGGAATCATTTTTTGTTTTGTAATTACATTTTAATTGATATCTATCTTATTAATAATAGATTATTAATTTATTTTTTGATCATTATTAGAATATTTATCACTAAAATTGTTTATTTTGAATTTATATGATATATAAATATATTGATTTTTATAATTAAATATTGAATTCGCTTTTGAAAGAAATTTTAAAATTATTATATTTCCAAAGGTTATAACCTTTGTAAATATCAAAAAATAATAAAAATAAATGTTTTGTTAATTTATTTTTTAAATAAAACCTATAAACCACTAAATGCATACACAATTAAATCAGTAAACACTTAAACCCCGTCATACCTAAATACATAAACTATTAAACAGCTATATAAGATATAATAATTAATAAATCTAATTTTAATTTCTATTTATTATAGTTTATATATTCATTTTAATTATTTATTAGTTTATTTTTATAGGAAATATTTATTTCAAAATAAATTATGAGTGTGACAAATATAATTTAAATAATTTATTTTTAATCAACAAATATATATACGCTTATAAAAGAATTAAAATTTAAAAATTAAAAATTATTATTAAGTAATATATTTTACTTTAATTTTGCATCAATTTGGGTTTTGTAAATATTTTTTAATTAATATGTATCTTATTATTAATAGATTATTAATTTTATTTTTGATCATTATTATAATATCTATCAATAAAATTATTTATATTTATTTTATATGATATTGAATTATTAAAATAATTATAACTAAATATTATATTCAAATTTCAAAAAATTTTAAATATTATTAACTTTTCAAAGGTTATAACCTTTGAAAATGACAAAATATTACAATTTTTTTGTTATTTTATTGTTTAAATAAACCTTATAAATCACTAAATGCTTAAAAACATAAATCGTTAAACTCCTAAACGACAAAACATCAAAATACATAAACCATTAAACTGGTATACATTAATAATAAAACATAAATCTCATTTTAATTTTTATTCAGTATAATTTTAAATTTTTATTTTAATTATTTATAAGTTTATTTTTATAGAAATATTAATTACAAAATAAATTATTAGTGAGACACATATAACTTAAATTAAACCGGTATACCCTAAATAATAAATAATAAATCTCATTTTTTTATAATTTTTAATATTCATTTAATTATTAAATTTTTATTTTTATATAAATATTAATTAAAAAATAAATTATGAGTTAGAAAAATATAATTTATGTAAAATATTTTTGATCAAAAAAATATTGATAAACTTTTTAAAATAAAAAAAAAATTTCAAAACAAAAAATTATTTTATCGTAATATATTTTGTTTTGCTTATGAATCATTTTCTGTTATGTAATTTTATTTTAATTGAAATCTATCTTATTAATAATAGATTATAATTTATTTTTTGATCATTATTAGAATATTTATCACTAAAATTATTTATGTTGAAATATGATATAAAATTTATTTATTATTATAACTAAATATTGAATTCACTTTTGAAAAAAAAAATTAAATTATTATATTTTCAAAGGTTATAACCTTTGAAAATATCAAAAAATAATAAAAATAAATTTTTTGTTATTTTATTTTTTAAATAAAACCTATAAACCACTAAATGCATAAACAATTAAATCAGTAAACACCTAAATCCCGTGATAACTAAATACATAAATCATTAAACTACTATATAATACATAATAATTAGTAAATCTAAATTTAATTTATATTTATGATAGTTTATATATTCATTTTAATTATTTATTAGTTTATTTTTATAGAAATATTTATAATAAAATAAATTATAAGTGCGACAAATATAATTTAAATAATTTATCTTTAATCATAAAAAATATATATGCTTATAAAAGAAGTAAAAATTTAAAAATTAAAAATTATTATCCAGTAATATTTTTTACATTAATTTTGAATCAATTTGGGTTTTGTAAATATTTTTTAATAAATATTAATCTTATTATTAATAGTTTATTAATTTAATTTTTGATCATTATTATAATATCTATCAATAAAATTGTTTATTTTGAATTTATATGATATATAATTATTAAAATTATTATAACTAAATATTGTATTCGCATTTCAAAAAATTTTAAATATTATTATATTCTCAAATGTTATAACCTATGAAAATGACAATCTTTTTCAAATTTTTTTTTCTTATTTTATTGTTTAAATAAAACCTATAAACCATAAAATGCCTAAAAACATAAATAGCTAAACTCCTAAACGACAAAACTTAAAAATACTTAAACTATTAAATTGGTATACATTAATAATAAATCATAAATCTCAATTTAATTTTTATTAAGTGTAATTTAAAATTTTAATTTTAATTATTTATCAGTTTATTTTTATAGAAATAGTAATTACATAATAAATTATTAGTGAGACATCTATTTTAAATTATTTATTTTTTATCAAAAAAAATATATATGCTTATAAAAAGTGCCAAAATTTTAAAGACAAAAATGTATTATTTTGTAATATATTTTATTTTGATTTTGAATCATTTTAGTTTTTGCAATTATATTTTAATTTAAATCATTCTTATTAATTATAGTTTATTAATTTTTTATTGATCATTATTATAATATCTATTAATAAAATTATTTATATTGAGTTTACATCATATATAATTATTAAGAATATTATAACTAAATATTAAATTAACATTTAAAAAAATCAAAAATTATTATATTTTCAAAGGTTATAAACTTCAAAAATTAAAAAAAATCAAAAAATTAAATTTTTTATTTTTTCATTTTTTAAATAAAAACTATAAATCACTAAAGGCCTAAATACTTAAATCACTAAACCCCAAAACACCTAAACACATAAACCATTAAACTTATTTATCCTAAATAATAAATAATAAATCTCAATTTTATTTGTATTCATTATAGTTTTGAATATTCATTTTAATTATTTATTAGTTTATTTTTATAGAATTATAAATTAAAAATAAATTATGAGGAAGACAAATATAATTTAAATAATTTACTTTTAATAAAATAAAAATATAAACTTATAAAAAGAAGCAAAACATAAAAAAACTTATTATTTAGTAATATATTTTAATTTGATTTTGAATAAATTTATGTTTTGCAAATATATTTTTAAATAAAATCTTTCTTATTAATAATAGTTTATTAATTTATTTTTTGATCATTAATATAATATCTATCAATATAATTGTTTATATTGAATTTACATGATATATAATTGATACGATTATCATAATTAAAATAGTATTCACATATTAAAAAAATTTAAAAATTGTTATATTTTCAAAGGTCTTCAAAAATGATAAAAAATAACAAAAATAAATTTTTTGTTATATCTTTGTTTAAATAAAACTTATAAACCATTAAATGCCTAACCACATAAATCTCTAAACTTCTAAACTCCAAAGCCCCTAAATACTTAAACCTTTAAACTCGTAAACCTTAAATATAATTTAAATAATATATTTAAATATTAATTAAAAAATAAATTATAAGTGATACAAATATAATTTAAATAATTTATTTTTCATCAAAAAAATATATAAGCTTATAAAAAGAAGCAAAAACTAAAAAACAAAAATTATTATTTAGTAACAAATTTTACATTGTTTTTATATCATTTTAGGTTTTTTAATTATATTTTAATTTATATCTATCATGTTAATAATAGCATATTAATTTATTTTTTGATAATTGATATCATATCTATCAATAAAATTGTTTATATTTAGTTTATATTATGTATAATTATAATGATTATTATTACTAAATATTATATTCACATTTTTAAAAAAATTTAAAATTATTATATTTTCAACGGTTATAACCTTTGAAAATGTGAAAAAATATCAAAAATATTTTTTTTGTTATTTCATTATTTAAATAAAACCTATAAACAACTAACTTCCTAAAAACATAAATCACTAAACTCCTAAATTACAAAACCACTAAATACTTAAATCATTAAACTGGTAAACATTAATAATAATTCATAAATCTCATTTTAATTTTTATTAAGTATAATTTTAAATTTTTATTTTAATAATCTATCAATTTATTTTATAGAAATATAAATTACAAAATAAATTATTAGTGAGATAGATCTAATTTAAATTAAACCGGTATCCCTAAATAATAAATAATAAATCTCATTTTTTTTATTATAATTTTAAATATTCATTTTAATTATTTATTTGTTTATTTATATATAAATATTAATTACAAAATAAATTGAGATAGACAAATATAATTTATATAAATTATTTTTCATCAAAAAATTATTGATAAACTTTTTAAAAGAAAAAAAAATTTGAAAACAAAAAATTATTATATAGTAATATATTTTACTTTTCTTCTGAATCATTTTATGTTTTGTAATTATATTTTAATTGATATCTATCTTATTAATAATAGATTATAATTTATTTTTGATCATTATTAATATATTTATCAATAAAATTGTTTATATTGAATTTATATGATATATAAATATTATGATTATTATAACTAAATATTGTATTCACATTAAATAAAATTAAAATTATTATATTTTCAAAGGTTATAACCTTTGAAAATATAAAAAAATAATAATAATAAATTTTTTATTATTTTATTTTTTTAATAAAACCTATAAACCACTAAATCCATACATAGTTAAATCAATAAACTTTTAAACATCATAATGCCTAAATACATAAACTATTAAACCATTATATACTACTTAATAATTAATAAATCTAATTTTTATTTCTATTTATTAAAATTTTAAATATTTATTTTAATTATTTATTTGTTTATTTTTATAGAAATATTTATTTCAAATTAAATTATGAGAGCGACATATATATTTTAATTAATTTATTTTTAATCAAAAAAATATATACTTATAAAAGAAATAAAAATTTAAAAATTAAAAATTATTATCCTATAATATATTTTACTTTAATTTTGAATAAATTTGGATTTTGTAAATATTTTTAATTAATATCAATCTTTTTATTAATAGTTTATTAATTTAAATTTTGATCATTATTATATTATCTATCACTAAAATTCTTATATAAAATTTATATGATATATAATTATTAATATTATTATAACTAAATATTGTATTCACATTTCAAAAAATTTTAAATATTATTATATATTCAAAGGTTATAAGCAATGAAAATGAGAAAAAAATTACAATTTTTTTTGTTATTTTATTGTTTAAATAAATCCTATAAACCAATAAATTTTTTATGAATGTACACACATTAATAAAAAATAATAAATCTCAATTTAATTTTTATTATGTATAATTTTAAATTTTTATTTTAATTATTTATCAGTTTATTTTTATAGAAATATTAATTACAAAATAAATTATTAGTGAGACAGATCTAATTTAAATAAATTAGTGAGACAAAAATTATAAATTGTTATAGTTTCAAAGGTTATATTTAATTTTTTGTTATTTTATTTTTTAAATAAAACCTATAAACCACTAAATGATAGGGGTGCTCATGGGACGGGACGAAATGGGGATTACAAATCACCAGTCCCTTCCCACTATTCTGAAATATGTTTTGAAGATCCAGACCCTGTCCCATAGGTCGAAAATATTGGGACGGGATGTGACAGACATCGGGGATTTTGGGGAGGATAAAATGGTTCGGGGACGGAACGGAGTTCGGACATTTTTTTTCAAATTATTTTCTTTAAACCGGCCAAGTTAGTTCATGTCGAAACCTTTTGTTGTAGCATTTATCATTCCTTAGTTATGTATCTTTCAAACTCAAATTGGGCCAATTTTGTTTTGTCAAATAGGCTGAATACCGCAAATAAGTTCCATTACCTTGTCAAAAGCTTTGATGTGCAAAAAAGGATAGAAATGTGAAATAAAATGGAATTGAGTTGTGTGCTTAATTTGGTTCTTTGTTTTGTCACAAGTTGGCTTTGTTCAGCCGAGTGAAAGTTCACCATAATAGCAATACTACATTTTTTAAACAATTACTTAATATATTAAGGAATAGCTAAAGATGACCACAAACATTGGTAGCAACAATTACTACTTAATTAATTGCTAAAATTAGGAAGCTTAATATAACAAAAAAATACAACTAATAACAACCATGATAATAATTATTTCAAAGGTCCATCCCAGAACAGCAACGAAAATCCAAACCAAATTAATTATTTCTTCTACAACTCCTCCCTTTTCTTCCTCCACAGTAGAAGGACAACCAAAATGAAAACGTGTTAATCAAGTAGATATAAATTCTAAGATGAAAGAGTAATAAAAAAATAAAATATTACCTTATAAAATTTAATACACCCATTCCAAATTTAGTTGGCCAACAATAGTTGGATGAATATTTGGATCTTGTCACCCCTTTGAAAATTGTAATTGAACCATATTTATATTAAATTGAATGAATAAAATAAGTAAAAGTGAAATTAAAATTTACAAGATAAGTATGCTAAGCTGATTCATTATCATCATGGTCTCGAACTAATTCTTCAATTTCAATAGTTTTGTTTGAGCTACTCAACCAATCTTGTAGACATATGAGAACTTTAGCTGTAATTGGTGTTAAAGAACTTCTAAATTTATCTAAAGTTCTCCCCCCAGTGCTAAATTTAGATTCGTAGGCCACAGCAGATGCATGGATAGCAAATACATCCCTTGCTACATTTGCCAAAGAAGGATACCTAACCTCATTTACCTTCTACCAGTTTAGAAGATCAAAATCAATTCTATTTTTTTCAAGTTTGTCCTCCAAGTACCTATCCAACTCTTCCCAAGCTGCAACTTCTTGTTTTTTCTCCAATTCAACAAAAAATATCATCAACATAAGTATCACTACCATCAAAGAAATCATCATTTTTCTTCAACACAGTAGAAGAGAAATCATTTACTTTTGATTCATCTTCATTTAAATCTTTATAATCATTCATCATCTCATTTAAAGCATTTATAACCTTTTTCAACAAATTTTTAGCCAATTCCTTTCCATAATGCTAAGTGTACTTAACCTTTAGATATTTGAGCTTTTATCTTGGATCCAATACTACCGCTACAAAAAGCATAATATTTTTTGATTGAAGAGAACCCCAATATTTGTTGAATTTATGCATCATTTTCATACTCATTTCAGACACCATTTTATCTCTACTATTTTCACAAAGCTCAATTTTTTTCAAAATTCGAATAATCTCAGGAAAATAAACACTAGAGGTAGGATATTATGAGCCAGAAAATTTACAAGTTACCTTATAAAATGTTTTCAAGAAATGAGCCAACATTTTGGTGTTTGTTCAGTCTCTCTCTGTTGGAACATTTGAACCAAACTACTTCAAAAACCTTTTGTCTTTGTACTCCAACTTATCAAATTCTTTTTGATTTTTTATATCAGTTTGTAGCATCAAATAAGATGAATTCCATCTTGTAGGACAATCTAATTGCAATGAAGATCCATATGTCAAGTTTGCTTCTTCAACACATAACTTAAACATATCTAATCTTTTAGGACTACTCCTCGCATATTTAACCACACCTCTAAATTTTTGAATAGCACCCTCAACTACTATAATGCCATCTCTTACAATTAAGTTTAGGATATGAGCACAACATCTTATATGAAAATGCTCGCCTCTCAAAGGTACAACACTTTTCTTCACAAGCCTTTTTTTCAATTGTTCAACTACAACATCATTATTTGATGCATTGTCAAAAGTAATGCATATCAACTTTCTCAAACCCCATTTATTCATGCAAAACTCAATAGCATTTGTAATAATAACTCCAGAATGATTTTTAATTACACAAAAATTCAAAAGCCTTTAATGCATTTTTCATTGAGAATCAATGGAATGAACAGTCAAACATATATAAGACAAATTTTGAATGCTAGTCCAAGTGTAGGTACTCAATGAAACTCTACGACAATGAGATGATATGCTATCAAATAATTTCTTCTTTTCCTTCACAAACAAAGAAAAACAATCCCTCATTATAGAGTGCCTAGATGGAATTTTAAATTGAGGCACACTAACTTCAAAAAAACTCCTTAAACACATCCCTCTCAACAAAACAAAAAGGCAATTCATCTTTTATGATCATTTTCACAAAAACCTCCCTAGCTTGTTGTTGATCAAATTGCCAACAAGTTAATTTGTTATCCTCTGAACTAGTACCTTTAGAGAAACTTAACAAAGATTGTGACTAGTCTTTACCTTTGTGAGCTTCTATTAATTCTTTTTTGTGTGAAAATTTCATACAAGTCTCTCTCAAGTATTTCCATAAACCCGAAGTACCTTGATCACTTTTTGCCAAGTATTCTTTCCTACACCATATGCAAGCTGCCCTACCAGTTTCATTTCTCTCTGAATTAACTAATATCTCATAAGTTTCCCAAATAGTAGACTTATACTTTTTATGAGCTTGAGGTTCAGATGTACCTTGACTTTCTTTTACAATTGGAATTGAAGAACCTGCCGTAACAATAGTAAAGTTTGTGAAAGGATGATGATTGGATTTACCAGTACTTTGATCATTTGAGATGTGATCATCTTCAATTTATTGTATTTTTCATTTACCGCTAGATTGTTCCATCTGCATTGCCATTAATTAATATGATATGTTAAGCATAAATACATATAAATATTTCAAACAAGCAAGCTCTACAAAACTGACTGTTACACATTCGGCCCACTCATTCGGACCAACCAGAAGACCACAACCAATACTAAACAAAATTGACTAAGACACTTAATAATAATAAATAATTAATCACTCAATTCTTGTAAGAAAAACAAACCAAAAGGCTGGTGGCATCTGAGACATGGTGGAGGCAACTTGAAGTGCGACGGACAAGGTCTGGACCTAACTGAACATGGCTGGAATTGTCGTGAGTTGGTCTGGAACTCTTCGGAACAGCAATATGTGCGTCGGAATTGGATGGGCAGTAGTAGAATTGGTGGTATCTTCATGTTATATATATATATATATATATATTCCTGGTTCTAGTATTGTTTTTTAGGACGGGCTGGTTCTCAGAATGTATATTGCTTAAGATCTGTAACAATCCCAAAAGAAAAAATACGTGACAAAACAGGATGGGAAAAGTCAAAGTAAACGGATTTTTCTCAGTCCCGATTCTTTCGGGACAAGACTTTGGGTCGGGTTGTGAATCTCCGAGTCCCATGAAGAGACCTACTAAATGCATATAAAGTTAAATCAGTAAACTCCTAAACCCCGTAATGCCTAAATACATAAACCATTAAACCGCTAAATACTACTTAATAATTAATAAATCTATTTTTTATTGCTATTTATTATATTTTTAAATATTCATTTTAATTATTTATTAGTGTATTTATTTAGAAATATTTATTACAAAATAAATTATGAGTGGGACAAATATAATTTAAATAATATATTATTTATCTAATAAAAATATACGCTTATAAAAGAAGTATAAATTCAAAAATTAAAAATTATTATCAAGTAATATAAGTTACTTTAATTTTGAATCAATTTGGGTTTTGTAAATATTTTTTAATTAATATCTATCTTAATATTAATAGTTAATAAATTTAATTTTTGATCATTATTATAATATCTATCAATAAAATTATTTATTTTAATTTATATGATATATAATTATTAATATTATTATCACAAAATATTGTATTAAAATTTCAAAAAATTTTAAATATTATTATATTTTCAAATGTTATAACCTATGAAAATGATAAAAAATTATAGAAATTTTTTTTGTTATTTTATTTTTTTAAATAAATCCTATAAACCACTAAATGTCTAAAAACATAAATCGCTAAACTCCTAACGACAATACCTCTAAATACTTAAATCATTAAACTGGTATACATTAATAATAAATCATAAATCTCATTTTAATTTTTAATCAGTATAATTTTAAATTTTTATTTTAATTATTTATCAATTTATTTTATAAAAATATTAATTACAAAATAAATTATTAGTGAGACAAATCTAATTTAAATTAAACTGGTAACCCTAAATAATAAATAATAAATCTCATTTTTTTTCTTTATAATTTTAAATATTCATTTTAATTATTTATTTGTTTATTTATATATAAATATTAATTACAAAATAAATTGAGTTGGAACAATATAATTTATATAAATTATTTTTAATCAAAAAATTATTGATAAAATTTTTAAAAGTTAAAAAAAATTCAAAACAAAAAATTATTATATAGTAATATATTTTGCTTTTCTTCTAAATCATTTTAGGTTTTGTAATTATATTTTAATTGATATCTATCTTATTAATAATAGATTATTAATTTATTTTTTGATCATTATTAGAATATTTATCAATAAAATTATTTATATTGAATTTATATGATATATAAATATAATAATTATTATAACTAAATATTGTATTCACATTTAAAAAAAATTTAAAAATTATTATATTTTCAAAGGTTAATCTTTGAAAATATCAAAAAAAATAAAGTTAAATTTTTTATTATTTTATTTTTTTAATAAAACCTATAAACCCCTAAATGCATACATAGTTATATAAGTAAACTCCTAAATCTCTTAATGCCTAAATTCATAAACCATTAAACCACTATATACTACTTAATAATTAATAAATCTAATTTTTATTTTATTTATTATAATTTTAAATATTGATTTTAATTATTTATTTGTTTATATTTATAAAATATTTATTACAAAATAAATTATGAGTGTGACAAATATAATTTAAATAATTTATTTTTAATCAAAAAAAATATATACTCTTATAAAAGAAGTAAAAATTTAAAAATTTAAAATATTTATACTGTAATTTATTATAGATTAATCTTGAATCGATTTGGGTATTATAAATATTTTTTAATTAATATTTATCTTATTATTAATAGTTTATTAATTTAATTTTTGATCATTATTATATTATTTATCAATAAAATTCTTTATATTGAATTTATATGATATATAATTATTAATATTAAAATAACTAAATAGTGTATTCACATTTCAAAAAATTTTAAATATTATTATATTTTCAAAGGTTATAACCTATGAAAATGACAAAAAAGTACAATTTTTTTTTGTTTTTTATTGTTTAAATAAAACCTATAAACCACTAAATGCCTAAAACTTAAATTGATAAACTCCTAAATGACAAAACATTTAAATACTTAAACCATTAAATAGGTTTACATTAATAAAAAATCATAAATCTCAATTTAATTTTTATTAAGTATGATTTTAAATTTTTATTTTAATTATTTATCAGTTTATTTTAATAGAAATATTAATTAAAAAATAAATTATTAGTGAAACTAATCTAATTTAAATAATTTATTTTTCATCAAAAAAAATATATATCCCTAAAAAAAGAGGCAGAATTTAAAAACAAAAATTTATTATTTAGTAATATATTTTATTTTGATTTTGAATCATTTTAGATTTTGTAATTATATTTTAATTTATATCATTCTTATTAATAATAAATAATATCATTCTTATATTTTAGTAATATATATATACTTAAACCATTAAACTAGTATATCCTGAATAATAAATAATAAATCTCTATTTTATTTGTATTCATTATAGTTTTAAATATTCATTTTAATTATTTATTAGTTTATTTTTATAGAATTATAAATAAAAAATAAATTATGAGGAAGACAAATATAATTAAAATAATTTACTTTTAATAAAAAAAAATAAACATATAAAAAGAAGCAAAACATCAAAGAAAGTATTATTTTGTAATATATTTTACTTTGATTTTGAATAAATTTACATTTTGCAAATATATTTAAAATAATATCTATCTTATTAATAATAGTTTATTAATTTATTATATGATCATTAATATAATATATTTCAATATAATTATTTATATTGAATTTACATGATATATAATTATTAAGATTATCATAACTAAATATAGTATTCACATATAAAAAAAATTAAAAATTGATATATTTTCAAAGTTTATAACCTTCAAAAATGAGAAAAAATAACAAAAAATTTTTTTTGTTATATCATTGTTTAGATAAACGTATAAACCATTAAATGCCTAAATACATAAATATCTAAACTCCTAAACCCCGAAGCCCCTAAATACTTAAACCTATAAACTCATAAACCTTAAATATAATTTAAATAATTTATAAAAATATTAATTACAAAATAAATTATGAGTGATACAAGTATAATTTAAATAATATATTTTTGATCAAAAAAACATATAAGCTTATAAAATGATGCAAAAACTAAAAAAAATTATTATTTAGTAATAAATTTTACTTTGATTTTGAATCATTTTAGGTTTTTTAATGATATTTTAATTTATATCTATCATATTAATAATAGTTTATTAATTCATTTTTTGATAATTGATATAATATTTATCAATAAAATTGTTTATATTTAGTTTATATTTTATATAGTTATAATATATATTATTACTAAATATTGCATTCACATTTTTAAAAAATTTTAAAATTATTAGATTTTCAAATGTTATAAACTTAGAAAATTTGAATAAATATCAAAAATAAATTTTTTTGTTATTTCATTGTATGAATAAAATCTTTAAACCATTAAATGCCTAAATACTTAAATCAATAACTTCTATATCTCGAAAACCATAAATAGATAAATTTTCTAAACATGTATATCCTAAATAATAAATAATAAATCATATTTTTATTTTTTTGCATTATAATTTTAAATATTAATTTTAATTTTTATTTGTTTATATTTATATAAATATTAATTCCAAAATAAATTATAAGTTATACAAATATAATTGATATAAATTATTTTTCCATAAAAAAATATAGATAAACTTAATAAAATAAGAAAAAATTAAAAACAAAAAAATATTATATAGGAATATATTTTGCTTTGTTTCTGAATCATTTTGGGTTTTGTAATTATAATTTAATTGATATCTAACTTATTAATAATAGATTATTAATTTAATTTTTGATCATAATTAGAATATTTATCAATAAAAATGTTTATATTGAATTTATATGATATATAAATTTAATAATTATTATAACTAAATATTATATTTACTTTTGAAAAAAGTTTTAAAACTTTCATATTTTCAAAGATTATAACCTTTGAACATGTGAAAAAATAAAAAAAAATATTTTTTTGTTATTTCATTATTTAAATAAAACCTATAAATCACTAAATGCCTAAACACTTAAATCACTAAATTACAAAATCCAGATACCCCTATATAGATAATCCTTTAAACCGGTATACCCTAAATAATAATTAATAAATCTTATTTTTATTTGTTTTCATTATAATTTAAAAAATTCATTTTGACCGTTAAGTTATATATATATATTAATCATAAAATAAATATTGAGTTAAAAATATAATATGAAAATTATTTTTCATCAAAAAATTGATAAGCTTATAAAAAGAATAAAAATTTAAAAACAAATAATTATTATTAAGTAATATATTGTTCTTTGCTTTTAAATCATTTTAGGTTTCGATATTATATTTTAAGCAATATCAATCTTATTCATAATAGATTTTTAATTTATTTTTTGATATTTATTAGAATATCTATCAATAAAATTGTTTATATTGAATTTATATGATATATAATTATTATAAATAAATATTGTATTCACTTTTGAAAAAAATTTAAAAATTATTATATTTCCAAATTTTTTAATCTTAAAAAATGAGAAAGAATACAAAAAATAAAGTTTAGGGTTTATGGTTTTTTTTTTGTAAAATACACACTTTATTTATCATTTAGGTAGACAACTTACAAGAGACTAAAAAGCTAACTAATTTAGGCCAGCCTACCAAATCCTATGCACTTTAATGATTCTATGCATAAAATACATAAAAAAACATAATGCGTTATAATTCCAAGTGTACGAATACAACTAAAATCACCTGCCATTCCCGGACGTCAGAGTTGGCATTGAGTCATTATGCGCACTATGTCCTTTCCATTCGAATTTGTCCAAGCCTTTTGGAGGAACCTGAATGATGCACCATATTAAAACTATGAAAATATAAGATTGTGAATGTGTGTGACATGCAGCATCAAGCGCTTGCCTATTTCATTGCTATGTAATGGAATACATGTAAAACTGAATACCCTTAAATCCACAAGTCCATATCTATGACACTTTGTCAATTCATTCTCACCTCTGAATTCCACATTCTTTTTCTCCAATGATCCTCAAAAGAGTATCTCTTGGTTAGAATGCTTCCTCCTCGAGGTCCAAGAAGAGGCTGTATGTTGCACCGACAAAATATCAAAAAATATGCATGATCGGTGTGCATGTGTGATGAGGTCCATCTCATAGTCTAATTATCTACGCGTACAATCAAGCTAGAATACAAGTAAAATTGCAAAATGCTATAAAGATGGGTCTTTTTCTCCCGAGAGTGTAGCATCGCCTAATGTGTATTTACAAAATGCATAGTGGGCCCAACTTAGAGATACTCATGGGTCCAGTTGCCCTCATTGAATGCTACATAGATAACATACAAGATTGTGTGTGTGTGTGTGTGTCATGATCAGTCTCTATAAGTACATGGTGCATACAAAGTCAAAAATACAAATAAGACTACAAACATAAACTACAAGTTTGAATCTTTCGCTCCCGTGTGGCTGGTCTGGATTCCATTGCTTATTGGCCCTACTTGGTGATGCTTTGGATTTTGCCGGCTATCCAATTAATCATGGATTACCCACTACTCCTGTTGGGCGACGGTGGGGTGGCCCTCTATGCTTCCTGATAGGGCTAGTGGGACCCACTCCTACTACTCGTAGGCTAGTTCGACCACTTTGCTCGGTCTCATCAGTTGTCTCAATGTTATCATTCCGGCTTGCTAGTGGGGCCCACTACAAGCTGGTGGCCCATACTTTTGGCTGCTTCCAGGACTTGCTGGCCCCTCTAAATGCTACACCAAAATGGAGAAGAATATGTGCACATGTGTACTATGGTCTGTTGCTATGTGTGTGTGGTGCAGTAGTATCAGGGTTCAGGAGTTTAGTAATTTAGGTATTTAGGTATTTTGTGGTTTATAGGTTTTATTTAAATAATTAAATAAAAAAAATTATTTTTATGATTTTTTCTCATTTTCAAGCTTATAACCATTGAATATATAATAATTTTTTTTTTTTTCAAATGTTAATACAATATTTAATTATAATAATCATAAAAATTAAATATCATGTAAATTCAATATAAATAATTTTATTAATCGAGATTATAATACTGATCATAAAATAGATTAATAAACTATTATTAATAAAATAAATATTAATTAAAATATATTTGCAAAGCCTAAAACGATTCAAAATCAAAGTAAAATATATTACTAAATAATAAATTTTTATTTTTAAATTTTTGATTCTTTTTAAAAGCTTATAAATTTTTTTGATGAATATAAATTATTTAAATTATATTTGTCTCATTCATAATTTTATTTTGCAATTAATATTTCTATACAAATAAACTAATAAATAATTAAAATGAATATTAAAATTATAATGAATACAAATAAAAATGAGATTTATGTTTAATTATTTAAGGTATACTGGTTTATTGGTTTAAGTATTTAGGAGTTTAGGAGTTTAGTGATT
Organism: Sapria himalayana; assembly: GCA_029783825.1. Taxonomy (NCBI): domain Eukaryota; kingdom Viridiplantae; phylum Streptophyta; class Magnoliopsida; order Malpighiales; family Rafflesiaceae; genus Sapria; species Sapria himalayana. Next base: position 142,488 of record JAREIK010000421.1, read on the forward strand.
TAAGTGTTTAGGCATTTAGTAGTTTATATGTTTTATTTAAATAATGAAATAACAAAAAAAAATATTTTTTAAATTTTTTATCAATTTTGAAGGTTATAACCTTTATAAATATAATAATTTTTAAATTTTTTTCAAATGTGAATACAATATTTAGTAATAATAAACTTAATAAATATATATCATGTAAATTAAAAATAAACAATTTTATTGATAGATATTATTAAACTAAATATAAATATAAATATAATAATGATCAAAAATTAAATTAATAAACTATTATTTATTGATAGATATTTATATATTATTTATAAATACTTAAACCATTAAAGATGGTTTAAATGTTTAAGTATTTAAGGGTTTTGTGCTTTTGGGGTTTAGGAGTTTAATGATTTAAGCGTTTAGGCATTTAGTAGTTTATAGGTTTTATATAAACAATAAAATAACAAAAATTTTATTTTTGTGATTTTATCTCATTTTCAAAGATGATAACCTTTAAAAGTATAATAATTTGTAAATTATTTTCAAATGTAAATATAATATTTAGTTATAAAATCTTTAAAATTATATAACATGTAAATTCAATATAAACACTTTTATTGATAAATATTCTAATAATGATTAAAGAATAAATTAATAATCTATTATTAATAAGATAGATATCAAATAAAATATAATTACAAAACCCAAAATGATTCAGAAACAAAGCAAAATATATTACTATATAATAATTTTTTTTTTGAAAAATTTTTTTATTTTAAAAAATTTATCTATAATTTTTTGATGAAAATTTATTTATATAAATTATTCTTGTCTATCACAATTTATTTTGTAATTAATATTTACATATAAATAAACAAATAAATAATTAAAATGAATATTTAAAATTATAATGAAAAAAATGAGATTTATTATTTATTATTTAGGGATACTGTTTTAATTTTAATTAGATCTGTCTCTCTAATAATTTATTTTGAAAATAGTAAATAAATAAAAATAAACTGATAAATAATTAAAATAAAAATTTAAAATTATACTGAATAAAAATTAAAATGAGATTAATGAATTATTATTAAAGTTTACCAATTTAATGGTTTAAGTATTTAGAGGTTTTTTCGTTTAGGAGATTAGCAAATTATGTTTTTAGGAATTTAGTGGTTTATATGTTTTATTTAAACAATTAAATATAAAAAAATATTTTTGATATTATTTCACATTTTCAATGGTTATAACCTTTGAAAATTTGAAAATTTTAAATTTTTTTAAAAATGTGAATACAATATTTAGTAATAATAATCATTATAATTATATATAATATAAACTAAATATAAACAATTTTATTGATAGATATCATATCAATTATCAAAAATTAAATTAATATGCTATTATTAATAAGATAGATATAAATAAAAATATAATTAAAAAACCTAAAATGATTCAAAAACAATGTAAAATTTATTACTAAATAAAATTTTTTTTTAGTTTTTGCTTCTTTTTAAAAACTTATATATTTTTTTGATGAAAAATAAATTATTTAAATTATATTTGTATCACTCATAATTTATTTTTTAATTAATATTTCAATATATTATTTAAATTATATTTAAGGTTTACGAGTTTAAAGATTTAAGTATTTAGGGGCATCGGGGATTTAGAAGTTTAGAGATTTATGTGTTTAGGCATTTAATGGTTTATAAGTTTTATTTAAACAATGATATAACAAAAAATTTATTTTTGTTATTTTTTATCATTTTTGAAGGTTATAACCTTTGAAAAAATAATAATTTTTAATTTGTTTAAAATGTGAATATAATATTTAGTTATAATAATCTTAATAATTATATATATTGTAAACTCAATATAAATAATTTAATTAATACATTTCATAATAATGATCAATAAAAAATAAATAAACTATTATTAAAAAGAATGATATAAATTAAAATATAATTATAAAATCTAAAATGATTCAAAATCAAAATAAAATATATTACTAAATAATAAATTTTTGTTTTTAAAATTTTGCCTCTTTTTATAAGGATATATTTTTTTTTGATTAAAAATAAATTATTTATATTAGATATGTCTCACTTATAATTTATTTTGTAATTAATATTTTTATAAAAATAAACTGATAAATAATTAAAATAAAAATTTAAAATTATACTTAATAATAATTAAATTGAGATTTATGATTTTTTATTAATGTACACCTATTTAATAGTTTAAGTATTTAGAGGTTTTATCATTTAGGAGTTTAGCAAATTATGTTTTTAGGCATTTAGTGGTTTATCAGTTTTATTTAAACAATAAAATAACAAAAAAAAAATTTATTTCTTCTCATTTTCATAGGTTATAACCTTTGAAAATATAATAATATTTAAATTTTTTTGAAATGTGAATACAATATTTAGTTATTTTAATATTAATAATTATATATCATATAAATTCAATAAAAACAATTTTATTGATAGATAATATAATAATGATCAAAAATTAAATTAATAAACTATTAATAATAAGATAGATATTAATTAAAAAATATTTATAATACCCAAATCGATTCAAGATTAAACTATAATATATTATTGTATAATAATTTTTAATTTTTAATTTTTTACTTCATTTATAAGCGTATATATATATTTGATTAAAAATAAATTATTTAAATTATATTTGTCGCACTCATAATTTATTTTATAATAAATATTATATAAAAATAAACTAATAAATAATTAAAATGAATAATTAAAACTATAATAAATAGAAATTAAAATTAGATTTATTAATAATTATGTATTATATAGCAGTTTAATGGTTTATGAATTTAAGTATTACGGGGTTTAGATCTTTACTGATTTAATTGTGTATGCATTTAGTGGTTTATAGGTTTTATTTAAAAAAGTAAATAAAAAAAAATTATTTTTGTTTTATTTTGATATTTTCAAAGGTTATAACCTTTGAAAATACACTAAATTTTAAATTTTTTTCTAAAGTGAATACAATCTTTAGTTATAATAATCATTATATTTATATATCATATAAATTCAATATAAACAATTTTATTGATAAATATTCTAATAATGATCAAAAAATAAATTAATAATCTATTATTAATAAGATAGATTGAATTAAAATATAATTACAAAACCTAAAATGATTCAGAAGCAAAGCAAAATATATTACTATATAATAATTTTTTGTTTTGAATTTTTTTTTCTTTTAAAAAGTTTATGTATATTTTTTTGATGAAAAATAATTTATATAAATTATATTTGTCTAACTTCAAAATTTATTATGTAATTAATATATTTATAAAAATAAACAAATAAATAAGTAAATTTAATATTTAAAATTATATTGAAAAAAAATGAGATTTTTTATTTATTATTACTGTATACCACTTTAATGGATTAAGTATTTAGAGGTTTTTTCATTTAGGATTTTAGTGATTTATATTTTTAGGCTTTTAGTGGTTTATACGTTTTAATTAAAAAAATAAAATATCAAAAAAAATTTTATAATTTTTTCTCATTTTCATAAGTTATAACCTTTGAAAATATAATAATATTTAAAATTATTTTGAAATGTGAATATAATACTTAGTTATAATAATATTATTAATTATATATCATATAAATTCAATATAAATAATTTTATTGATATATATTATAATAATGATCAAAATTAAATTTATAAACTATTGATATTAAGATAGATATTAATTAAAAAATAATTACAAAACCCAAATTGATTCAAAATTATAGTAAAATATATTTCTGGATAACAATTTTTAATTTTTAAATTTTTACTTCTTTTATAAGCATATATATTTTTTAAATTATATATTTCTCACTCATAATTTATTTTGTAATAAATATTTCTATAAAAATAAACTAATAAATAATTAAAATGAATATTTAAAATTATAATAAATAGAATTAAAAATTAGATTTATTAGTTATTAAGTAGTATATAGCAGTTTAATGGTTTATGTATTTTGGCATTACGGGGTTTAGGAGTTTACTGATTTAACTGTGCATGCATTTAGTGGTTTATACGTGTTATTTAAAAAAAATATCAAAAAATTTATATTTTTTATTGTTTGATATTTTCAAAGGTTATAAAACCTTTGAAAATATAATAATTTTTAAATTTTTTTTAAAAGTGAATACAATATTTAGTTATAATAATCATTATAATTATATATCATATAAATTCAATATAAATATTTTTATTAATAAATATTCTAATAATGATCAAAGAATAAATTAATAATCTATTATTAATAAAATAGATATCAATTTAAATGTAATTACAAGACCTAAAATGATTCAGAAACAAAGCAAAATATATTACCATATAATAATTTGTTATTTTGAATTTTTTTTCTTTTAAAAAGTTTATCTATATTTTTTTGATGAAAAATAATAATATAAATTATATTTGTCTAACTCAATTTATTCTATAATTAATAATTATATAAAAATAAACGAATAAATAATTAAAATGAATATTTTTAAATTAGAATGGAAAAAATAATATTGAGATTTATTATTTATTATTTACGGTATACCATTTTAAAATGATTATCTATTTAGGGTTTTCGAGATTTAGGAGTTATTGATTTAAGTATTTACGCATTTAGTGGTTTATAGGATTTATTTAAACAATGAAATAACATAAAAATTATTTTTGTTATTTTTTCACATTTCCAAAGGTTATAACATTTGAAAATATAATAATTTTAAAATTTTTTTAAAATGTGAATAAAATATTTAGTAATAAGAATCCTTATAATTATATATAATATAAACTAATTATAAATAATTTTATTGATAGATATGATATCAATTATCAAAAAATAAATTAATAAATTATTATTAATATGATAGATATAAATTAAAATATAATTACAAAACTAAAAATGATTCAAAATCAATGTAAAATTTATTACTAAATAATAATTTTTTGTTTTAAAATTTTTAATTCTTTTTATAAGTTGATATTTTTTTTAATTAAAAGTAAATTATTAATATTATATTTGTCTGACTAATTATTTATTTTGTAATTAATATTTAATTAAAAAATAAACTAATAAATATTTAAAATTAATTTTTAAAATTAATATTTAAAATTAATATTTTAAAATTAATATTTAAAATTAATATTTAAAATAAATTTTTAAAATTATAATAAATACAAATTAAAATGAGATTTAATATTTATTATTGCTGTATATGTAATTTATTTTTTTATAATCTGTTTGTATAAACATATATTCTTTCTTTTTTAATATTTTCATATAAGTGCAGGAAATGAAATATTAAGAGGCCGGGGATGCAGCAGTAGCATAATAACGGAGGTCTCGCTGACCAGACAGTGGGCTAAAATTGGAGTAGAGCCTGACCCGTCTCATGATCCGACATGCTCCGGGTAAATGAACCGAGAGAAATTTTAATATAAAATGTTTTGTAATTTTATTTTAGGGTGGCTATTTTTGGACCCATGGAACTATTCATCATCTCTCTCTCCTCTATGTGCGATTTATCGTAACTATTTTGTGTGCTGCATACTATTAGAGATTTATGTTGCTTTAATCTGTAACGCAAAAGCATTTTCTGGTGGATTTAGCTAGTCTTACTGAGCGACTAGCGAACCACATTATTTTTGCGGTTTATTTCTCGTTTTTTGATTCTATCATGGATGGTTGCTGAATTGGGATATATAAATTGCTTGTTTTATGTTGGTTCTGTGTTTCTGTATCTCAATTTTACTACCGTGAAAGCACAATTGCCCAACAATTATATATGGTATAATGGTTTAATGGATCGATTATTTAGGGGTTTTGTCGTTTAGAAGTTTAGCAATTTATGTTTTTAGGTATTTAGTGGTATATAGGTTTTATTTATATAATAAAAATAAATTTTTCTTTTTTGATTTTTTTTAGATTTTGAAAGGTTATAACCTTTAAAAATAAAATAATTTTTAAAATCTTTTGAAATGTGAATACTATGTATAATTATATTAATCTTATTAATTATATATCATATAAATTCAATATAAATAATTTTAATGATAGATATTATAATATTGATCAAAAATTAAATTAATAAACTATTATTAATAATATAAATATTAATTAAAATCTATTTACATAACACAAAATGATTCAAAATAAAATAAAAATATATTACTAAATAAAAATATTTAATTTTTAATTTTTTCCATCTTTTTATAAGCTTATATTTTTTTATGATTAAAAATAAATTATATAAATAATATTTGACTCACTTGAAATTTATTTTTTTATTAATTTTAATAAAAAATTAAAATATAAATAATAAAACTGAATATTTAAAGTTTTAATCAATAGAAATAAAAATGATATTTATTATTTATTAAGTAGTATACAACTATTATAAGGTTTATATATTTAGGGGTTTCGGGTTTTATGACCTACTATTTAAAATAAGTAAACATTTAGTGATCGATAGGTGTTATTTAAAAAAGAAATAACAAAAAATTTATTTTTTGTATTCTTTCTCATTTTTTAAGATTATAACATTGGGAAATATAATAATTTTTAATTTTTTTTCAAAAGTGAATAAAATATTTATTTATAATAATCTTAATAATTATATATCATATAAATTCAATATAAACAATTTTATTGATAGATATTCTAATAATTATCAAAAAATAAATTAAAAATCTATTATGAATAAGATTGATATTATTTAAAATATAATATCAAAACCTTAAATGATTCATAAGCAAAGCAAAATATATTACTTAATAAAAATTATTTGTTTTTAAATTTTTATTCTTTTTATAAGGATATCTATTTTTTTGATGAACATTTATTTTTATAAATTATATTTTTAACTAATATTTATTTTATAATTAATATATATATATATAACATAACAATCAAAATGAATTATTTAATTTATAATGAAAACAATGATTCAGAAACAAAGCAAAATATATTACAATATAATATTTTTTTGTTT
>JAREIK010000422.1:0-48207 GCA_029783825.1 Sapria himalayana
TTCAATCTATCTATCAATTTGTTTAACATTTTTTCTATTAATCTGTCTATCTATCTAAAAATTTATCTGTCTATCTATCTATCAATCTTTTATCTATCTATCTTCTATCTATCTGACTATCTATTTATCTATGAATATGTCTATCTATCAGTTTATCTCACTTTCTATCTCTGTCTTTTTTTCTATCTATCTTTCTGTTTATCTATCTATTTATTTATCTTTCTATCTATATATCTGTCTATTTATATGTATGTCTATCTTTCTATCAATCTCTCTATACTTTGGTCTATATATCTATCTATTACTTTATCTATCTATTAATAAATATATCTATCTATCTATCTATCTATCTATATATCTTTCTTTCTATTTGTTAATCTATATGTCTATCTATCAATCTATCTATTAATATATCTATCTATTTATCTGCCTATCTATTTGTCCATATATGTGTCTATCTATCTATAGATAATTATTCTATATCCAATTTGTCTATCAATATCTATCAATCATCTATCTATCTATATATCTATTTATCTAATATTTTGAAAATCTATGTGTCTATCTAGTGTCCATCTTTCTATAAATTATATATCTACCATCAATCTATCTATCTATCTATCTATATATTTACAACAATATATCTATCTAACAATGTAAATACCGATCTTTCTATTAATATGGATATCAATAATAATAGATATATATCATATATATCTATAAACTATCTATAAATCTATCTATCAATTTTTTCTATCAATCCATCTATCAATCTGACTATCTTTCTATCAATCCTATATCTATCTATATCTTTCTTTCTTTCTTTCAAGAAAGGAATCTATCTATCTATCTATCTGTTCTATATATAAGTATATCTATCTCTCATCTTTCTATCTAAAAATTTATATCTATAAATTTATCTATTTGTATATCTATCGTCTGTCTATATATTTATCCATCTATTTGTCTATCTATTTGTCAATTTTTTTATCTATTTCTATATCTATATATATATATATATCTATCTATCTATCGAATAACATGTCTATCTATTTATTATCTATCTTCTTACCTATATATCTTTCTATCAATTGTCTATCCATCTGTCATCTATCTTTTTATATATTTTGATCAATAAATTTATCTATTTGTCTATATCGGTATATATATCTATTTATCTATCAGTTTATCTATATGTCAATCTATCTATCTATATATATCTATCTATCTATATATCTATATATCTATCTATCTATCTATCTATCTATCTTTCAGTCTATCTATATATCTGTCTAGCTATCCATTTGTCTATCTATCTAATAATTTGAATATTATCTATCTAGCTATCTGTCTATCTATTGTCTATATGTTTATATATATACACATAGGCTATCAATCTTTCTTACTATCTGTCTGTCTCTCATCTATTTATTAATTTTTCTATCAACCTTTCTATTAATCTATTTATCAATCTGTTTATCAATATATCTCTCAATATGTCTATCAATTTTACAATATATCTCTCTATCTAACTAATAATCAAAATATCTATATGTCTATCAATTTATATTTCAATCTATCTATCTATATATCTATATCTCTATATATAAGTCTATCTATCTATCGATCTCTCTGTCTAATAATCTATATACCTATAAATTTTCTTTCTGCCTATCTATTTATCTATCTATTTTCTAGCATTCTATTTAACAATTAGTCCTATCTATCTATCATCTCTATGTACATCTATATATTTATATTTCTATCTATCTAATCTATCTATTTGTCTATCTGTCTATCTATATATTTGTCTATCTATTTATGTATCTATCTATATATTTGTCTATTAATTTGTTTATCAGTCTATCTATCAAACTCTCTATCTATTTATCTGTCTATATATCTATCTACCTGCATGTTTGTCTATCTGCATGTTTATTTGTTTGTTAGATTATTTGTCTATATGTCTAACTACTTGACTATCTGCCTACTAAACTATATGTGTACATATATGTCTATCTGTCTGTTTATCTATCTATATATCTTTTTTTGTTTCTTTCTATCTATCTATCTACTATCTATATATCTTTCTTTCTATTTGTTAATCTATATGTCTATCTATCTTTCTATCTATATGTCTATCTATCTATCTATGTATATCTCTATCTATTTATCTGCCTATCTATTGTCTATCTATGTGTCTATCTATCTATATATAAATATATATATATCAATTTGTCTATCAATATATCTATCAATCATCTATCTATCTATATATCTATTTATCTAATATTTTGAAAATCTATGTGTCTATCTATGTTCTATCTATTGTCCATCTTTCTATAAATATATATATCTACTATCAATCTATCTATCTATCTAGTCTATATATTTATCAATCAATATATCTATCTAACAATTTAAATATCGATCTTTCTATTAATATGGATATCACTATATATATATCAATCTATCTATAAACTTATCTATAAATCTATCTATCAATTTTTCTATCAATCCATCTATCAATCTGACTATCTTTCTATCAATCAATATATCTATCTATCTTTCTTTCTTTCTTTCAAGAAAGGAATCTATCTATCTATCTTTCTATATATAAGTATATCTATCTCTCTATCTTTATATCTAAAAATTTATATATCTATAAATTTATCTATTTGTATATCTATCCGTCTGTCCTATATATTTATCTATCTATTTGTCTATCTATTTGTCAATTTTTTTATCTATTTCTATATCTATATATCTATATATCTATCTATCTATCGATAACATGTCTATCTATTTATCTATCTATCTTCTTACCTATATATCTTTCTATCAATTGTCTATACATCTGTCATCTATCTTTTTATATATTTTGATCAATAAATTTATCTATTTGTCTATATATCAGTATATATATCTATTTATCTATCAGTTTATCTATATGTCAATCTATCTATCTATATATATCTATCTATCTATCTATCTTTCAGTCTATCTATATATCTGTCTAGCTATCCATTTGTCTGTCTATCTAATAATTTGAATATTTATCTATCTAGCTATCTGTCTATCTATTTGTCTATATGTTTATATATATACACATAGGCTATCAATCTTTCTTACTATCTGTCTGTCTATCAATCTATCTACTAATTTTCCTATCAACCTTTCTATTAATCTATTATCAATCTGTTTATCAATATATCTATCAATCTGTCTATCAATTTTACAATATATCTCTCTATCTATTTAATAATCAAAATATCTATATGTCTATCAATTTATATTTCAATCTATCTATCTATATATCTATCTCTCTATATATAAGTCTATCTATCTATCTATTTATCGATCTCTCTGTCTAATAATCTATATAACTATAAATTTTCTATCTCCCTATCTATTTGTCTATTTATTTTCTAGCATTCTATTTAACTATCAGTCTATCTATCTATCAATCTCTATGTATATCTATATATTTATATTTCTATCTATATATCTATCTATTTGTCTATCTATCTATATATTTGTCTATCTAATCTATTTATGTATCTATCTATCAATATATCTATATATTTGTCTATTAATTTGTCTATCAATCTATCTATCAAACTCTCTATCTATTTATCTTTCTATATATCTATCTATCTGCATGTCAGTCTATCTGCATGTTTATTTGTTTGTTAGATTATTTGTCTATCCGTCTAACTACTTGACTATCTGCCTACTAAACTATCTGTGTACATATCTATCTATCTGTCTGTTTATCTATCTATATATCTTTCTTTCTATCTATCTTTGTATCTAACTATCTATATATATTTCTTTATTTCTATTTGTTAATCTATATGTCTATCTATTTTTCTATCTATATGTCTATATATCTTTCTATCTATATGTCTATTTATCTATCTATCTATCTGTCTATCTATTTATTTCTCTATCTATTTATCTGCCTATCTATTTTTCTATCTATGTGCCTATCTATCTATATATAAATATATATATCAATTTGTCTATCAATATATCTATCAATATATCAATCAATAATCTATCTATCTATATATCTATCTATATATCTAACTATCTATCTATTTGTCTAACTATATATCTACCTATCTATCTATATATCTGTCAATCTATTAAATTGTCTATCTATCAATCTATCAGTCTATAGATCTATGTGCGTGTGTGTATATATATATATATATATATCTATCTATCTATATACTTGTCTAATATTCCTTATATATATATATTTATTTATCTGTCTATTTATCTATTTATCTATATATCTATTTATTTATGCATTTTAAGTCTATCTATCTATCTTATATCTATCAATCTATCTATTATTATCTATCTATCTATCTATCTAATAATTTGAATATCTATCTATCTAGCAATTTGTATATATATTTGTCTATCTATCTACTATCTATCATTCTATTTAATATCAATCAATCAATCTATCTATCTATCTTTTTTCTTATTAATTTTTCTTTTAATCTTTCTAATACCCTATCTATCAAATGTTTTATCAATCTATCTATCGACTTATCTTTCTATTTATCTAACAATCTATATATCTATAAATATATGTTTTCGTAAATCTTATTGTTAAACTATTTGTCTATCTTTTTTCTAGCTTTATGTCTATTTATATGTCTATTTATCTATCTATATCTTTGTATATCTAAATATCTATTTATCTTTCTATCTATCAATCTATCTATCTTTATATCTACCTATCAAATCTATATATCTATCTATCTATCAATCTATCTATATATTTGTCTATCAATCTTTTTATCAATCAATATATCAAAGAGTTTATATATCTATCTATCTATCTATTTATATATCTATCTATCTATATGTCTATCTATTGGTCAATTTATTTGTTTGTTTGTCTATTGTCTCTCTATCTAACTTCTTGACTATCAGCCTACCAAACTATTTGTCTTTCTATCTATCTATTTGGCAGTCTATCTATCTATATATCTATTTGTCTATCTATTTTTTATCTATCTGTCTATATATCTATCTGTCTGTCTGTATGTCTATCTATCTATCTATATGTTTATCTATTTATCTATCTATTTATTTATATTTTAATCTACCCATCTATCATTCTGTCTATCTATCTGTCTATCTATAAATCTATGTATTTGCCTATCTATCTATATTTATCTCCATTTATCTATCTATGTATCAATACATGATCTATCTATATGTGTATCTATCTTTCTAAATTTCTATTTGTCAATCTATATGGCTATCTATCTATCTATTTATATACCTATCTATTTAACTATTTAACTTTCTATATATCTTTATATAAATATGTCTATCAATCTGTCTATTAAAATATCTATCTATCTATATATCATCTATCTATATATATATAAATATCTATCTATCTCTCTTTCTATCCATATAACTATCTATCTATATATGAATTTATATATCTTTATTTTTAACTATCAATAAATCTATTTGTATATCTAATTATCTATTAATCTATCTATATATCTATCTGCCTATCTATCTATCTAATATTCTATCTATCTATCTATCTATTTATTTGCCAATCAATCAATCAATATGTCTGTTTATTTATATTTATTTATTTCTCTGTCTGTTTATCTTTCTATCTGTCTGTCTATTTATATATCTATCAATTTTTCTCTCTCTATCTATATATCTACCAATCAATCAATCAATCAATTTTTCTATCTATCTTTTTTTATCTATTTAACAATTTGTCTCTTTGTGTACTTGTCTAACTATCTATCTGCCTTTCTATCTATATTTGAATCAATTTGTCTATTTATCTATCAATTAGTCTATTTATCTATCTATCTAGCTATCTATATGTATATCTATGTATTTTTTATCTATAAATCAATCAATCTATCTATATATCTTTAATGGATCTATTTATCTATTTATATGATATATATCAATCAATCAATCTATTTATCTATCAATGTTTTATCAATCTTGTAACTATCTATATATCTATCTTTCTATCAATATTTGTATCAATCTTTCTAGTAAACTATCTATCAATCTATCTATCAGTATATCAATCAATCAATCTATCTATATTTCTACTTTTCTATCTATATATCTCAATCTATCTATCTATCTGTCAATCTATCGATCAAACTATCTATATATCTATCTTTTTGTCTATCTATCTATCTAATTATCTGTTTGTCTGTCTATCTGCATATGAAAATGTCTCCCAAACTATCATTCTATATATCTCCATATCTATCTATCTTATTATATGTCTAATTTTCTATCTGTCTATCAATATGTCAGTCTATCTATTTATATATTATCTTTATATGTTTGTCTTTTTGTCTGCCTATATATTTTATTGTCTATCTATCTATTCATCAGTATATTTGACTGTCTATATATTTGTCTTTTTGTTTATTTATCTATCTACTAATATGTCTATCTATTTGTCTATTGGTCTGTTTGAATGTTTATATATATATTTCTATCTGTCTATCTACTTGTTCTTACATTATATCTATCTATTTATGAATCAACCAATCTATTTGTCTATATATTTGTCTATCTATCTATCTATCTATCTATTTATCTATATATCTTTCTTTCTTTCTTTTTTACTATGTATCGATCTATCTTTCTATTTATCTATCTATTTGTCTAAATTTATATATATGTGTGTGTGTAGATATCTATCTATCAATTTGTCTATCTATCTGTCTATCTATTTTTCTATCTGTCTATTTATCTATTTAATTATCTATCTATCTATTTATATGTTTGTCTATATGTCTATATATCTATCAATCTATCTACCTATCTATGTATCTATAAAGCTATCTATCTTGCTTTCTATCTATCTGTCTATCTATCTATTTATTTTTATTTCTTTCGATTTCTTTATATATCATTCTACTATCTATTTATCTATCTATCTTTCAATCTATCCATTAATCTATTGTCAATCTGTCTATCTATATATCTATCTCTGTGTCTATCTATCTATAATTCTATTTGTTTATCTATCTGTCTATCTATATATCTATCTATCCATCTATCTATCTGTTTAACTATCTATCTATCTTTTTATTTGTCTATCTATGTGTCTTTCTATCTCTCTAACTGTCTATCTATCTATTTATCTATCTAATTTTCTAACTATCTATATATTTGTCTATCTATGTGTCTTTTGATCAATTTATCTATTTATCTATATGTTTGTGTATCTATTTATGTATAATTCTATCTATCTATCTATATGTCTATCTGTCTGTCTACCTACCTACCTACCTACCTATCTATCTATCTCTTTATCTATATATCTATGTGTCTATCTATGTGTCTATTTATATATTTATCTACCATTCTATTTGTCTATCTAAATGTTTATCTATATGTATATAGATCTATCTTTATATCTATTTATCTTTCAATCTATTTGTCAATCTATTATTTATCTATCTATTAATCTGTCTATCTATGTATCTATAAATCTATCTATCAATTTATTTATCAATTTATCTATTAAAGAATCTATCTAATAGTCTATCTTTATTTAAAATTTATTTGTCTATCTATCTGCCTATCTATATGTCTATTTATTTCTCAATCTACTTGATTATCTATATATCTATTTATCTGTCAATATGTCTTTCTATCTATCTGTCTATCTCTCTATTTTTTGTTTGTATGTCTGTCTATCTATTAGTATATTTCTCTATCTGTCTTTCTCGCTATCTCTCTATCTATATATCTATCTATATATCTATCAATCTATCTGTCTATTTGTTTATATATCTATCTATCTATTTGTCTGTCTATCTACAATTTATCTATCTATTTATCTATCAATCTATATATCTATCCATTTATCTTTCTACCTTTTTATCAATCAATCTATCTTTATATCTATCTATAATTCAAACAATTTGTGTATCTATCAATTTATAAATTTTTCTATCTTTCTGTCTATCTATCTATCTTTCAATCTATCTACATATCTATCAAGCAATCTATCTTTAGATCTATCAATCTATATATCTATCTATCTATCTATTTGTTTATCTATTTGTTTATCTACCTATTTATCAGTCTTCTTATATGTCTATCTATCTATATGTCTATCATTTTAACTTTCTATCTATCTATCTATCTATCTATTTGTCTATCTGTCTATGTATCTATCAATAAATCTATCTATCAATCTAACTACCCATCTGTATTTCTATATGTCTATATAGGTGTCATTCTTTCTATCTATCATTTTATATATCTAGTTGTATATCTCTTTTTCTATCTACTTATCAATCAATCTGTTTATCTTTGTCTCTATATATTTGCCTATCTATCTTATCTGTTGATCTTTCTATTTTTCTATCTATCTATCTATCTATCTATATATCTGTCTAGATATCAGTTTATTTATATGTCTATCTATCTAACTATCTATATATGAATCTATTTGTCTATCTATCTATTTTCTATGTATCAGTCTATCTATCTCTCTATTTATGTGTCTATCTATCTGTCTATCTAATTGTCTATCTACTTGTATAGATATCAGTCAATCAATCAATCAATCTATTTGTCAATCAATCTCTCGATCAATATGACTATCAATCTTTCTATTTATTTGTCTATTTATCTATCAATAAATAAATAAATCAAAATATCTATCTATTTATCTATATATCAATCAACCTATTTATATATATTTTTATAAATTTGTCTTTCAATCTCTCTATAAATCAATCTATCAATCAATCTATCAATCTGTCGATCAATTTGTCTATCTATATATCTATTTATCTATTTATCTATCTATATGTCTGTCTATCTGTCTGTCTATCTATCTATCTAACTTTATATATATATATATATATATATATATATATATATGTATGTATGTATGTATATATATCAATCAATAAATCTATCTATCTTTCTATCTATCAATCTATGTATTAATCTATCTATTAATTTGTCTATCAATCTATCGATCAAAGTGTCTTTCAATCTATCTATCTATCAATATATCAATCAATCTGTTTATGAATCTATCTATTAATCTGTTTATTAATCTTTCTATTAATCTATCTATAAATCTGTATATCTATCTATCGAACATTCTATTGATTTTATTTATCTATCAATCTATCTATCAAACTATATGTCAAACTATATGTCAATTTATGTTTCTATCTATCTTTATTTCTATTTATCTGTAATCTTTTATGTATATATCTATCTAAAATTATATCTATATATCTATCTATTTTTCTATCTATTTTGTCTATGTATCTGCCTATTATTCTATTAAGCAATCAATCTATCAATATGTCTATAAATCTATCTATCAATCTATTTAAAATTTATGAATCAATATGTCTATCATTCTGTCTACAAATCTATCTATTTATCTATCTATCGATATATCTATCTATTTATCTATCCATCTATCTATCATTTTATATATCTATATCTCTATTTGTTTATGTATTTGTTTTTTTATCTATCTATCTATATATCTTTTTATCTATCAATCTTTCTATTAATTTGTCTATCTATTAGTCTATCAATCTATTTATCAATGTGTCAATGAAACAATCCATACATATGTCTATCTAGCTATTTGTCTATCTTTTATCTATCTACTAGTTTAACTTCTATCTATCTATCTGATTAACTATCTCTCTATCTATATGTATATTTATCCATATATTTATCTATCTATCTATTTATATATTTGTTTATCTATTTGTCTATCTGTCTATCTATTTATAAATAAATATGTATATCTATCTATATATCTATGTATTTTTCTATCTATATAATAATCTATTTATTTATTTAACTATCTATTTATCTAACTATCAAACTCTCTATCTATATGTGTATATATCTATCTATCTATCTATCTATGTAACTATATATATATATATATATATATATTTCTATCAATATTTTTATCAATTATTCTAGTGATCAATTTGTTATCTATCTATCAATCTGTCAATCATTGTATTTATCTATCTATATATTTATTTTTTATCTATCTATCGGTCTGTCTAACTATCTATATCTATCTATCTTTTTGTCTATCTATCTAGGTATCTATATATCTATCTGCCTATGAAAATGTCTTCAAAACTATCATTCTATTTGTCTCCATATCTATCTATCTTACTATATGTCTATCTAACTTTCTATCTATCTATCTATCTATCTGTCTCTCTCTATTTATCTATTATCTTTATATCTATATGTCTTTTTGTCTACATATATATTTTTTTATCTATCTATCTATTCGTCTGTATATTTTTCAGTCTATATATTTGTCATTTTGTCATTTTGTCAATTTGTCTATATGCCTATCTATATGTCTATTGGTCTTTTTGAATGTGTGTGTGTGTGTGTACATATATATATATATATATATATATATATATATATATATATTTCTATCAGGCTATCTATATGTTCTAACTTTATATCTATCTATTTATCAATCAAACAATCTTTTCGTCTATATATTTTTCAATCAATCAATCAATCAATCAATCTTGTTATCTATCTATCTAGTTATTTATCTATCTATCTAGCTATCTATCTATCATTCTTTCTTTCTTTTTGATTATGTACCAATCTATCTTTCTATTTGTCTGTCTAAATATCTATCTTTATGTGTGTATAGATATCTATCTAACAGTTCGTCTATCTATCCATTTCTTTATTTTTCTATCTATTTATGTATCTATTTAATTATATATCTATCTATATATGTTTATCTATATGTCTATATCTATAAATCTATCTACCTATCTATGTATCTATCAAGCTGTGTATCTAGATTTCTATCTATCTCTCTGTCTATCTATTTTTTTATCTCTATCTATTTGCGTATCTATCTTTCTACTATCTATATACCTATCTGCATTTCAATTTTTCCATCAATCTATTGATCAATCTGTCTATCTATTTATGTATGTGTCTATCTATCTATAATTTTATTTGTTTATCTATCTATCTATCAATCCAACTATCTATCTGTTTAACTATATATCTATCTATCTATTTATCTATCTATTTGTCTGTCTATTTATCTAACTATCTATCTGTCTATTTATCCATTTGTCTATTTATATATATTTGTTTATCAATTTGTATATCTATTTGTCTATCCATCTTCCTATATGTCTGTCTAACTATCTGTATGTCATTTTGCCTATTTATCTAACTGTGTATCTATTTGTCTCTCTGTCTATATATCTACCAATATATCTATCTATCTTTATTTCTTTCTATTTGTATTTCTATAAGTCTATATATCTATCTGTCATTCTTTCTAGTTGTCATTCTTTCTATCTATCAATCTATCTGTTTATCTTTCTCTCTATCTATTTGTCTATCTATCTTTTCTCTCTATCTTTTTATCTATCTATCTATATATCTATCTAGATATCAGTTTATATATATGTCTATCTATCTAACTATATTTATATCAATCTATTTGTTTATCTATCTGTTTGTCTATCTATGTATCAGTTTATCTATATGTCTATCTATCTTTCTATCTTTTTGTCTATCTATCATTCTATCTAATTGTCTATCCACCTGTCTATATATCAGTCTATCAATCTATCCATCAATCTGTCTATCAATCTATCCATCAATATGACTATCAATCTATCGATCAATATGACTTATCAATCTATCTATTTTTTTGTGTATTTATCAATCAATCAATCAATCTAGCTGTCTTTCTATCTATATATCAATCACTCAATCTATCTATCTATATTTCTATTAATTTGTTTTTGAATCTCTCTATTAATCAGTCTATCAATCTATATCAATATGTCAATCAAAAATTCTATCTATCTATATTTATATCTATCTCTTTATCTATCGTACAATCTCTCTTTAAATATATCTATCTATCTATCTATCTGTCTATCTATCTATCTATCTATCTACACTACAACAAACTAGCAAATTAATGACACTTTATATCTTGATGCTTTCAGAAAATGTCATTATACTATTTGTAATTAGACATTTTATGACACTTTTCTAAAAGCGTCATTATTTGAAAAATGTATTAAGTTTTTATGACACTTACTAGAAGTGTCATTGTTACTACAACAAATCTTAAAATTAATGATGCTTTATATTTTGATGCTTTTATAAAATGTCATTATTATATTTGTAAGTAGACATTTAATGACACTTACTAGATGTGTCATTGTTAAGACTAATAGGTTAGGAAAATTTCTTACCTCCTTAAAAATTTCCAAGGAATAAGGGGCTGAAAATTAAATACCTTGTCACTTTTATTAGTGTCGTGGATGTGAAAAATTTAATTTTGAATTTATTGATTAGTTACTAATTTCTTATTTATTTTTTTTAATAATTAAAAATATTTTTATTTTTACTCTATAATAATAAAAAAATTATCAAATTTTAGTTGAAAATTATTTATTAAAAATAAACAGAAACTTATGATAAAATTTAAAAATATCTAAATATTTTTACATTCAAAATTGAGTTTTTTATTTATAAAATAAGTAATAATATTTAATTTTAAAATTAATTTGTTAATATTTAGTTTATCCCTAAGAGAAATAAAAATATAATGTAAATATAAGGTGATTTAATAAAATTATGTAATTAATTTAATATTATTTTTAACTTAATTTAATATAATAAAGAATCGATCGCTAGAAAGACTTGCGCGTCTTCTTCATCACGTTTGGCCATTTCCAACAGCTCGGCTTCAAGCTCGCATCTTTGATATCATTGGCCATATTTGCAGCATCCTGTAAGTTTCTCCTTTAAGTTTCTAATTATATATGCTCTTCCATACATTTAATTTTTATCAAAAAATAGCGCATTTAATCACTAGAATTGACGAGGTTAACCTATTGGCAATCAGTTGTCGTCAGCATACTTAGGCCATTACATGAACCACTACCAAATCTAAACATTGTTTTGGTTACGTTCTTGTCAGTACAACTTCAAACAAAACACCATTAACTACCCACTCTTTACCCATTTTAGTTGTTGACTTATACTTAGTCTTTTCCTTATTTTTCTCTTAATTTGGGGTAGTTTATTTTGTAAAGTTAGTGGGGGTGTTCTTCCACATAGTGTGGTGTTTTTCAATTTATCTTTAATGCCTATTTGAATGCTGATTGGATCATGAATGTAACGGACAGAAAAGAGCAAGCTCCATATTTTTTGGTCAACAACTTCTCGACAAAATTCTTCTACCATAATTATCTTGTTTTTCTAAGCATCCAATATCTTGATTCTCTAAGTATTCACGGAACATATTTATATTATATATTGTGATAATTTTTTCAGGGAATTTGGATGAGAGGGTGAGCGATAGGGTTTTGTATGATATTTTAATTCAAGCTGGGAGAGTTCTGAAGTTGCACTTTGCTCAGGATAAGGAGAGTGACAAATTCAAAGGATATGCTTTTGCAGAATATGAAACTCGTGAGATTGCAGACTATGCTATCAAGCTTTTCTCTGGTCTAGTGGTTATCTAAGATCGTACCCTAAAGTTTACGGTGTATCCATTATTTTCTACAAGCATTTGACTGTATGTGAATTTATCTCTTCTGCTGGATCCAGTTGTTGTACTTCCTGTAGTTTCTCCTACTGCCCATTGGACATGATTTTGCCTCTTATGAATTAAACTAGAAAAACTCTTCTTTATGCAGATTTCTGGGCAATATAAACTGCAGAACATCTGTAATGTGATTGTTTCTTCCACAAATTCATCTGGAGTGCCAATGCATTCTCCTTTGCTGCTGAGTGGAAGTGAAAAATCACTTCAATCCAAGCGATTTGTTTGAGTCATGTAGGGGATCGTCCTATTCTTCTCCCCGTTGTTATTCAAGAGGTACTATACTTTTAGAACTTTTATGAGTTGTGATTCCTTTCTGGGTCTATTGTTTTCAGTATCTCTTGTGCTGTATACTTTTTGATTTTATTAAGTGCCAGCCTTCCCTAATAGCATGAACCACCCCAATGCATATGGGTCACCTTTCTCTGGCATTTCTTATGATTTGGGTCAGAGACTTTCTTAGTCGCCACATGGGTCTGGCGGCCAGTTAAGGTCTGGAAGCTATGATAGGAGTAGCAGTATACCATACCCATCCTATTGGTAATCTTGAAAAGTTTTTATATTTTAAGCTTCAAATGCATCAAGTAGATGTTTGTCTCTGTGTATAAGAAGCCTGGTATGTAGCCTGATTGGAGTGTGCTGTGAAACTTTATTTATTTGTGTATTTTGTGTAGACTCTATAATGTTGTTTATTAAGTTTAGTAGCTTCACTTAGTAGATACCTCCTGATTTACTATTTCTGAAAACATTATCATTCCAACTACCATTTTCCTTAACATTGTCTCATCTTTCCTAGCTTAGCATTTTATTTGACAATACCTTGTTTGTTCATGGAAAATTACTGTCACGATGAAGTAAAAATTGCTAGAATAGTTTTTTTTTCACCCTTTATCCAATCTCTTTTACCAATTTCGGGGTAGATGTAATGACAAATTTTAGTGTTAGATTTTGATAATGGAGGGATGATGGAGTGGCCCTTGTTCGTTGTGTATCTGTAGCATAGCTTGATCCAACTTACTAGCCGTCTAGACTAAATTTGGTTCGAGTCTTATGCTTGACATGGGTCATGTTGGGTATTGGGGTGGTGCTTGTGAGACTGTGATTTGAGCATACATGATAGCTACAAAATATGTCATGGGTTGTGTGTGATAAGGGTGGGCATGTGATTAGCCTTCTGACACATGACCCACCTTGAACCATGCTTTCTTTAATGCAACAACAATGCAACCATTCCATTGAATGTTGTAAGTGGGTGGAATCCAACATTGGATTTTGTTTGGTTTGGTAAAAAAATTATAAAATTCTCCTAAAATTAGTTGTTAAGGTTAGAACACTAAGCTTAGATAAAATAAAAAGTAAGCTGAAAACTATTTAAGATTTATATTAAAATGTATAATGACTAATTTATAATTTGGATATAAATTATAATAATAGTTTTTATATATTCATTATAATATTAATTTATTAATATAATTTATAGAATAATATCCTATTTTATTATATCTTTTCTTTAGAGAAAATTAAATATTTTAAAAATAAATATATTTATAACTACATAAATAATAAAAAAGTATGATTTTAAAGAATAAAAAAATAGAGATATATTATAGATTTCATCTCCTAAAATAGAGATATAAATAAAAACAAATTTAAAATTTTATATACAAAAATTTTTGAGTTGTGATCTATTTGAGTTGAGTTACTAGTTTTTCGACTAAACTAGTTAACATTTTTAGTCATGCTCGAACTCGAATTGATCTTACACGAGTTGAGTTTTGATCGAATTTTAATTGTGTTGAGTCCGAGTAGCTTGTGAGTTGTCTCGCCTCATTAGCACCTAAAATTATAACCACAAATTAACTAATTGATTGATAATATTCCAAAATGCGAATCTATTCCATAATGGAACATGATAATATTTTGGGTGGCTAAATATATTTTTCTTGATTACTCTAATTTTTATAAATGATTTTTGATTCATTGAATATTATTGAGTGTTAATTTTTTTATAAGTATCACAAAAAGATGGTGACTGTCAAATTGTTATTTATCCCACAATTTTCATAGAGGAGGGTTTTGGACAGTCATTTAAGACCTTCCTCATGAAAGAACATATGGATATCATAATATCATCAACAGAGGTATCATCTAATTGCCTTATGTTCTATATATGGTAAGAGAAACATTTAATATGTTTTTCATATATTTTAACTATCATATTTATGCTTTATTTTTCATAATGAGAATTGTATTTAATATTAGTTAAATTAAAATATTAAAACTTTTAAATATTGTGTGAAATTAAATCACGTACTTGCATACAAAGATGGTTGATGCTAAAGAGGTAGAGCGATTTATTTTAGTAAATCTAACCTTGGTTTCCAAAGCTATATTAGGAGAAGCAAGCAAGAAAAAGAGGTCAAGTATTAAAGCTAATCGGTTGATGAATGCAAATATGCAGATTTTGTTTTTATTCCATATAACCCAGGGTAAGTTATTTAACATAAGTAAGATTATAAATATGCATATTTATCAAATTATAAATCTTATGTTGTTACACTAATGTTAATTTTGTAGTTGTCATTGGGTATTTGTGGTACTTGACATAATGACCTTGATCACCTATTATCTTTATTCCTTGCATCATCAACCTTCATATGATCTTAAAGACATTGTTAATATGTAAGTTTTTCCCTTCTTATTATAGAATGAAGCATTTATTGGTAACAAAAAATTTTTTTCTTAATGCAGGGCTCAAAGAAATCTTCACTTTAAAAAACATACCTCATCAACAATTTTATGCCATAATTAATAAATCTCCTGCTTTATATTTTATCCATTATTACTAACTCTGTTTTTGTTGTTGTTAAATTTGTTTAATCGTATATGACAATTGTAATATAAATTATTTTTATCATATGTTTGTTATCATTCCTGTTTTTTTTCCATTACTCTATAATATATTTTTTTCTACAAGTGTAAGTATTTATTGTTCATCTTTTTGTATGTGGGTTACCTTATTTAGAAATTAACTCTCAACTTTGTCAGGCTAGCAAGAATGAGTTTTATAGAGATAAGGCACAATTGGGTTGCATATATCAAAAATTTTGAATTGAATTTAAGAAATGAATGTTGAAATTGTGTTATATATTTTTTTGATTTGTAAGAAGTCCGAGTTCCCCATTGTACTTGAAAACTGTATTCTTTGTATGGAATGTAAAGAATGTTGTTCTTATGTGCATGCAGTATTACAATAACAGGTGAAAATATATTTACAATAATTATTAAATTTAAATTTATTTAAATCATAAATTCCTTGACGCTTTTACTAAGTGTCATAGTATTAAAAAAATTTATGATAGCTACAACATATAATGACGTTTTTTTTGCAGTGTCATTGAATCATACCTTGACTCTAAAATAAAATGTCATTGTTAATAAAAATGACGCTTTATTTTAGCGTCAAGGTTTGATTCAACGACACTGCAAAAAAATGTCATTATATGTATAGACATTTTATGTCACGCTAGTGGATGACGCTATCGATAAGCAACATTATATATATATATATATATATATATATAATTACGCTTTTTAAGCGTCATTGATTATGGTTTTTGTTGTAATGCTATTTGTATATCTATCTAACTATCTATTTGTCTATCTATCTATCATCTATCTAACTTTCTATATAGATATATATATATATATCTATATATTAATCAATCTATCTATCAATCAATCAATCTATCTATCTATCTATCTATGCATCAATCTGTTTATTAATTTGTCTATCAATATGTCGATCAAATTGTCTTTCAATCTATCTATCTATCTATCTTTATTTCTGTCTGTCTATTAATCTATCTATCTATCAATCTATCTATCTATAATTTTATCAATATATCTATCAATTTGTCTATGAATCTATCTATCAATCTATTTTTAATCTTTATATTAATCTATCTATCAGTCTGTATATCTTTCTATCTATATATTTGTTAAACTATATGTCAATCTATGTGTCTTTCTATCTTTATTTCTATTTATCTGTCATTTTTTATGTATATATCTATCTTTTTCTCTATTTTTCTATCTAATTGTATATCAATTTTCCTATTAAACTATTTATCAATCAATCCATCAATGTGTCTATAAATCTATCTAACAATCTATCTAACACTCGTGAATCAATTTTTCTATCATTTTGTCTACAAATCAATCTATTTATATTTCTATTTATATATCTATCTATCTATTTATATATTCAACTATCTATCTTTATATTTATCTATATCTCTATTTTTTATCTATTTATCTTTCTATCTGTTTATTTATTTATCTATATAGCTATCTATTTATCTATCAATCTTTTTATCAATTTGTCTATTTATTGGTCTATAAATTTATCTAATCAATGTGTCAATCAAACAATCCATCTATGTGGCTATCTAGCTATTTGTCTATCTATCTATCTACTAGTTTAACTTCTATCTATCTATCTGATTAACTATCTCTCTATCTATCTGTATATATATCTATCTATTTATCTATATATCTGTATATATATCTATTTATATATTTGTTTATCTATTTATCTATCTGTCTATCTATATATTTATATATATAGACAAATAAATAGAAAGACATGTAGATTGATAGACTAATAGACATATAGATATAATTATAAAGATAGATATTCAAATTGACCAATAGATAGATAGGTAGGTAGATAGATAGATAACATATAGATAGACAGAGAGATAGACAAATAGATATAGAGAGATGGACAAATAAAAAGATATATAGATAGGAAGATAAATAGATAGACAAAAAACAACCATAAGATAGTTAGATAGACAAATAGACAGATATATAGATAGACACATATAAACATAAAGACATGAATTGACATATAGATAAATAAATAGATAGATAATTAGGCTCTTATAAAATTAAATTGATAAACTGATATATATATATATATATAGACATATAGATAAATTTATAGATTGATATATAGATAGATAGACTAATAGTCATATACATAGACAGATATATAGATAGATAGATAGATAGACATATAGATAGATAAATAGAAACACAAACAAATATACAAATAGATAGATAGATAGTTACATAGATTGATATATAGACATATAAAAAATAGACACAAAGAAATAGATAGTTAGAGAGATAGACATATAGATAGATAGACGGATACATATAAAATAGAAAGACAAATAGACAAATAGATATAATAGACAGATAGATATATAGATAGATTTAAAAATCGATAGATAGACAGATACAAAGATAAACATTTAAACAGATAGACATATACACAATTAGATTGATTGATAGATAGATACATAGACTTATAGACTAATAAACTCAAACATAGATATAGAGATAGAGACATAGCCATATAGACAAATAGACAGATCGATAGATAGACAAATAGATAGATAACCAAAAAGATATATATATATATATATCTATACATACATATAAATAGATAGATAAAAAGATAGATAGAAACATAAACAAATATATAGATAGTCATATAGGTAGATAAACTATGATTGATAGAAAAATTAGATAGTTAGATGGTTAGACAGATGGATAGATAGAGATAAATATTGAAAGATAAAAAGATAGTTAAACAATTAGATAAATAGGCAGATATATAAAAAGATAGATAGGCAAAAAGATATATAGAAAGATAGATAGATAGACATATAGAAAGATAGACAATAGTCAGATAGATTGATGGAAAAATAGTCAGATAGATTGATAAACATATAGATAGATAGGTAGATAGATAGATAGATAACATATAAATATACAGAGAGATAGACAAAGAGACATATAGAGAGATGGACAAATAAAAAGATATATAGATTGGGAGATAGATATATAGACAAAAAACAACCATAAGATAGTTAGATAAACAAATAGACAAATAGACAGATATATAGATAGAGACATATAAACATAAAGATAAATTGACAGATAGATAAATAAATATATTGATAATTAGGCTCTTATAAAATTAAATTGATAAACTGATATATATATATATATATATATATACATATAAATAAATTTATATATTGATATATAGATAGATAGACTAATAGTCATATATATAGACAGATAGATAGATAGACAAATAGATAAACAGACAGACAGACAGATAGATAGATTATCAGATAAATAGACAGACAGAAAGATAGATAAATAGAAATATAAACAAATATACAAATTGATAGATAGACAGTTTCATAGATTGATATATTGATATATAGACATATAGACACATAAACAAATATATAGTTAGAGAGATAGACATATAGATAGATTGATGAATGCATATAAAATAGAAAGAAAAATAGACCAATAGACAAATATATATATATAGACAGATAGATATATAGACAGATTGACAATAGATAGATTTAAAAATCGATAGATAGACAGATAGAAAGATAAACATATAAACAGATAGACATATAGATAATTAGATAGATAGATACATATACTTATAGACTAATAAACTCAAACATAGATAAAGAGATAGAGACATAGCCATATAGACAAATAGACATATCGATAGATAGACAGATTGACAAATAAATAAATAACTAAAAAGAGAGAGATATATATATATATAGACATATAAATAGATAGACAAATAGATAGACACATAAACACATATATAGATAGTCAGATAGGTAGATAAACTATGATTGATAGAAAAATCAGATAGTTAGATGGTTAGACAGATGGATAGATAGAGATAAATATAAAAAGATAGTAAGATAGTTAAACAATTAGATAAATAGGTAGATATATAAAAAGATAGATAGACAAAAAGACATATAGAAAGATAGATAGAAAGACATATGGAAAGATACACAAACAGTCATATAGAATGATGGACAAATAGTCAGATAGATAGATAAACTATAGATAGATAGGTAGATAGACAGATAGACAGACAGATAGATAGATAGCTATGTTGATAGACATATAGAAAGATAAACACATAGACAAATAGATAGATAATCAAATAGATAGTTAGATAAATAGATAGACAAATAAATAGTTAGATAGATATACAAATAGATAGATAGATATATATATTGACATGTTGATAGATAAACAAATAGATATAAAATTGATCTATAGATAGATAGATAAATAAATATACACATAGTCTAATAGACTTATAAACTAAAAGATAGATAGAGAAATAGATAGAATATTGTATAGACAAATATAAAGATACTTATACAAATAGATACATATATAGATAAAAAGATATATAGATAAATATATAGATAGATAAAAAGATATACAGATAGATAGGCAGCCATATAGATAGATAGATAGAATGATAGTCTAATAAGTGAATATAAAGATAAAGATAAAGATAGATAGGCAGATAGCGAGATTGATAGATAGACAAATAGTAAAATAGATAGATATATAGAACGATAGATATACAAATAAATAGATAAACTGATAAACAAGTAGACAGAAAGATAAATAGAAACATATACAGAATGACTGTTAGACAAGAAGACAAATAGACAAATAGGAAAATAGATATATTGATAGACAAAAGAATATTGATAGATAGAAAGAAAGTTAGTTAGTTAGAAACATATATACATAAACACGTAGGCACATAGACACATAGATACATAGACACATAGACATATTGACACATAGTAACATAAACACATAGATACATAGACACGTTGACACATAGATACATAAACACATAGACACATAAACACATAAACATAGACAGAAAAAGTGATACAAAGAGAGAAAAATAGATAGATAGACAATTAGACATATAGCTAGATAGATAGATTTGAAAATAAAAAGATAGATAGAGATATAGATAAACAAAAATATAGATAGAAGGATAAAAAGAAAGATATATAGATATATACATAGATAGACAGATAGATAGATAAATTGATATATTAATAGATAGATAGACTGATAGACTGATATATTGATAAATAGATAGATAGACTGATAGACTGATATATTGATAGATAGATAGACTGATATATAGATAGATAGTCAAATAGATAGATACACACACACACACACACACACACACACACACAAATAGACAGATAGTTTGATAAATAGGCAGATAGACAAATAGATAAAAATAAAAAAACTCGGATAGATGGATAGGCAGATAGACAAATAGTAAAATAGATAAATAGTCAAATATATAGATAAGTAAATAGAGAGATTGGTAGATAGATATATATAGAGATTCACACACACACACACACACACACACACACACACATATATATATATATAGTTAGATATATAGATAGATATATAGCTTTATAGACAAATAGATAGATAGAGAAATATATAGATTACAAATTATAAAGATAGATAGAAACATTAATAATTATATAGTTAGATAGATAGCTTCAGTCACTGAATCCGTCGCTATATTCTAGATTTAATTAACTAGAGAAGTTTTCTCGCTAAATCTATCAATATATTCAGGATTTTAATAGCTAGGTAAGTTACATCACTAAAATCTATCACTATATTAAAAAGTAATTAGATAGGGAAGTTTCGTCGCTATATTAATTATGTGATAAGCAAAAAAAATTAAGTTTCTATATCCGTAGCAATATTTTCAAGTTGTAATTAGCTAGGAAAATTACGTCGCTAAATACCATTGTTATGTTTAGTATGTAATTAGCTAAGAAATTTCGTAGCTGAAAATTGTCGCAATGTTACAGATGTAATTAGCAAGGAAAATTCCATTGCTAAATCCTTCGCTAAATTTTGGATTTTAATAGCTAAGGAAATTCCGTAGATAAATTCGTAGCTAATTTTTAGATTTTATTGGCTATGGAAATTTCGTCTCTAAATCCGTCGCTAAATTCTAGATTTTATTGACTAGAGTAATTTCGTCGCTAAATTCATCGCTAAATTCCACACT
Source organism: Sapria himalayana (assembly GCA_029783825.1). Lineage (NCBI taxonomy): Eukaryota > Viridiplantae > Streptophyta > Magnoliopsida > Malpighiales > Rafflesiaceae > Sapria > Sapria himalayana. Next base: position 22,680 of record JAREIK010000422.1, read on the forward strand.
TTTCTTGAGTGAAATTTATTAAATATTCCATCACTAATCCGTACTAAATCCGTTGCTAATTCATAGCTAATCCGTTGCTAAATTCCCCACTTTTTTCTGAGGTGGAATTTATGAAATTAATCCATCACTAATCCGCCGCTAATCCATTGCAAAATTTTATTTTAATGAAAAAACTTATATCACTTGCTATTCCCTAACTATTACCTAGCTAATCCTTCACAATTTAGCTAGGGATTAATCCCTAGCTAAAATTTCCTAGCTAAATCAATATTTTTTTGTAGTGTAAATAGATATATAGAAAATAGATAAATAGATTGATAGATAAATATATAATCATATAGATAAATAGTGATAGTGAGAGAGAGAGAGAGAGAGATATATATATATATATATATATATATATATATATATATATATATATTTACATATATAGACAAATATATAGATAAATATATAGATAGATAGTTAGATAGTCAGATAGATAGATAAATAGAGAAATAGATAAATAAATAGATTTAAACAGAGTTATATATATAGATATAAAGATTTATAAGTATATAGATAAACTAATAGACAGATAGATAGATATGTAAATAGATAGATAAATGGATATCTTGATAAATAGACAAATAGATAGATAATTAGATTGACAAATAAAGATATAGATAGATAGAGATATAGATAGATAGATAGATAGATATAGACAGATAGATGGATGGATAAACCAAAAGACAGATAGACAGATAGGCAAATAGATAGAAATATAGAGATTTAGACTTATAGATATATAAATATATAGATAGACTAATATATAGATCTATAGATAAACAAATAGGCAGATAGATAGACATCCAAATAGACATATATTCTTATAAAAAGATATCAAATAGTTTGATACACCAAAAGATATATATATAGATTGATTGATTAAAAGATAGATAAATAGATAGAGAAACATATAGATAGATAGATATTTAGAACCAGACACATAGACTCATATACACATAGATAGATAAATTCATAGACACATAGACAGTTGTACATATAGACAGATAGATTGATAGATAGACAAATATACAGATAGATAGATAGAAATATATACAAATAGATAGATAGAAAGATAGATAGATATATAGATAGATAGATAGACATTTAGATATATAGATAGATATATAGATTGACAGTTAATAGATAGACAAATAAATTGATAGACAGAAAGATAGATAGATAGATAGAAAGAGAGAAATATAGAAACATATAAAGATAGATAGATAGAAAATAAATAGATAGATATATTTATAGAGAGATAGATTGGTAAACATATATAAATATAGATAGATAAAGAGGTAGATAGATGTATAGATAGATAGACAAATAAATAAATAGATAGAAAGATAGTTAGATAGATGGATAAACATATTCACAGATAGACATATAGATAGATCGATAAATAGATAGATAGATAGATAGATAAATAGATAGATAGATATATAGAAAGACAAAGAGGCAAATAGACTAATATACTTATATAAAAAAATATATTTGATTGTTATACACAAAAAAAGATTAACAGATAGATAGTTATAAAGTTAGTTAATTAGACAAATAGACATATATAATAGAGTGATACACTAATAGATAAATAGATAGATTGATAGATATACTGATAGTAAGATATACATTTAGATAGATAGACATTTAGATAGGTAGCCACTTAGATTGATAATCAAATAGACTATTAGAAAAATAGACAAATAGACAGATAGACAAATAGACAGAGAGACATATATACTTATAGACTTATAGATTTATAGACATATAGACAAATAAAGAGATTGATAGATTGATAGATAAATAGTTAGATAGATAGTTAGAAAGTTTGACAAAAAAACAAATAAATAGATAAAATATAAAAAAATAAAAATTTAGACAGATAACTAGATTGAAAAATAGATAGATAGACAAATATAAAGATAGATAGATAGATAGACAAATAGGCAAATAGAGATATCGACAAATAGATAGTTTGATAGCTTGATAATAGATAGATAGACAAAAAGCCTGAAAGATAGATAGATAGACAAAAATCCTAATAGATTGATTGATAGTTATAGAACTAGATAAATATATTGTTAGATAGATAGATATATAAATAAATAGATAGTTAGTTAGTTAGATCGAAAAATATATAGTTAGAAATATAGAAATATAGACAAATAGGGAGGTAGAATAATAGATAGATAGATCGAAAGATATATTTATAAATAGATAAATAGATAAATAGGTAAATAGATATACAGAATAATAATAGATAGATAGATAGACATATAGATAGATAGATAAATGGATGGATAGCTTGACATACAAATAGAGAGATATACAAATAGATAGATATATAGATATATAGATAGATAGATACAAATATAGTAAGATTGAAAGTTGTATATATATAAAGATAAATAGAGAGACATCTAAATAGATAAATAGATAGTCATGAAGATAGATAAATAGAGAGATAGATAGATAGATGACAGACAGATAGATAGATGACAGACAGATAGATAGACTAATAAACACATAGATAGATAGACTAATAGATTGATACATAGATCGAAGATAGAAAGACTGATAGGTTAATTGACAGATCATCTAATAGAAAGAAATATTGTTGAATAGTTATATAGATATAATGTTTGATAGATAAATAGTTAGAAATTTATTTAATTAGATAGATATACAAAAATATATATAGATAGAATAATTTGATAAATTGAAAAATATATTGATAGACACATAGACCATTTAGATAGATAAACATTTAGACATATAGATATTTAGATAGATATATAATTAGATAAATTGAAAAATTGATAATTAAACAATTAGACAAATAAACAGATAGACATTAATACAAATAGACATATAAATAGATAGAGATTTAGAAAGATAGACAAATAGATATATAGATAAATAGAGATATAGATAGATAGACATATAGATTGTTAGATAGATAGATAGTTAGAAAGTTAGAGAAATAGACATATAGGTAGATAAAAAGATAAAAAATAGTCATTTAGATAGATAAATAGATTGAAAAATAGATAGTTAGACAAATAGATAGAGAGATAGACAAATAGATAGATTGACAGATTGAAAAAAAAGATAAACAAATAGATAAATAGATAGATAGATAGACAAATAGATAGATAGATAGATAGATAGACAGATATATATATATATATATATAAATAGTTAGATATATAGACATATAGATAAATAAATAGATATAAAGATAGACATATAGATAAATAGATAGATGGATAGAGAGATAGATAGGTAGATAGATAGACATACATATATATAGATGGATGGATAGAGAAATAGACATATAGATAGATAAACTTTTAGACTTATAGATAGATAGCTATATATACACATAAACTAATAGATAGATACACAAATAAATAGAACGATAGATACATAGATTTATAGATAGATAGAATGATAAATAGACGGATAGATAGACAAATATATCCATATAAAGATATACTTATAGATAGATACATAGATATATAAATAATAGATAGATGGAGAGAAAGTTATATATATATATATAGATAGGCTATAGATAGATTGACTATTTAACAAATAGACAGATTCATTAATTCATTGATTGATATACACTTAGAAAGATAAACAAATAGACATATATAGATATAAAAAGATATACTGATAGACAAATAGATAGAAAGACAAATATTAAAGATAAATAAATGTATAGATAGATAGATATACATATAGATAGATTAATAGTTAGCCAGAAAGATATATTGATAGATAGATAGACATATAGATTGATAAACAAATAGATAGATAGATAAAAAGATAGATAAATAGTTAAATAGATAAATAAATAGATTGATAAATAGTAAAATTGATAGATCATCAGATAGATAAATATATATATAGATATATTAATAGATAGATAGATAGATAGACACATTGATAGATATATAGATAGATAGATACACAGAAAGATAGACAAATAGATAGATAAAAAGATAGACAGATTAATTTATTGATAGATATATAGATAGATAGATAGATAGGTAGATAGATAGAATGATAGACAGATAGACTGAATGATAGATAGATAGAATGATAGATATATAGACAAAAAAAGAGTTAGAAATATAGATAGACACATTGAAACATAGCCAGATAGACTGATATATAGATATATATATATATAAATAGATAAACAAATAAATAGATAGATAAATAGATATGCAAAAAGATAGATAGATAGATAGATAGACAGATAGATATAATTAGATAGGTATATTGGTAGATAGAGAGAAAGATAGAAAGATAGATATATAAATACACAGATCGACAAATAGATAGATAGACAAATAGATAAATGGATATATAGATAGATAGATTGAAAGATAGGTAGACAACTATGAAGATAAGTATATAGATAGATAGATTGATAGATTGACAAATAGATAAACTAGATAGACTGATAAATAGATAGGAAGATTGATAGATGATTAGATAAGCAGATAGATAGATCAACAAATAGATAGATATATAGATATATAGATAGAATGATATATAGATAGAATGATAAACTCATAAACATTTAGATACCTAGGCACATTGATTGATAGATAGATAGACAGAAACACTACTAGACAGATAGACAAATAGACAAAAGTTAGACAGACAGACAGACAAATATATATATATATATAGACATATAGATAGAGACAAACATATAAATAGATAAAGAGATAGACAGATATTCAAATAGACTAATAGTTTAATGATAGTTTGATAGTTGATAAATAGTTAGAAATATTGTTAGATAGTTAGATAGTTAGATAATTAGATAGATAGACATATATAAATATATATGGATAAAAAGATGCATAGATATATAGATAGATAGATAGATAGAAAACAAATAGACAGACAAATAGATGGATGGATAGAACGATTGTCAGATAGACATATAGATAGACAATCAGACATCATATATATAGATAGATTGTTTGATAGATAGATAGGTAAACAGATATACATATAAAAAAAGTGAGATAGAGAGATAAATAGATAGCCATATACACACATATATAAAAAGATATAGAAAGATCGACCGATAGACAAATACACACATAGGCTGATAAAAATGTAGATTGATAGAAAAATATGCATATAGATAGATTGATAGATATATATAAAAATTGACTGATTAATAAATAGAAAAATAAACATATAGACAAATAGATAGATATACACATAGAGAGAGTTAAATAGATAGATAAAGATATAGAAAGATAAACTGATAGAGAAATAATCAGATTAATAGATAGATAGATAACACTCGAGAAAATTTTGATTTAGCTAGGCAAATTTAGCTTGATATAATATCCCTAGCTAATTTGCAAGGCATTAGCTAGGGAATAACAAAAGATTTTTGATTTTAGATTAAAATAAAATTTTATGACGGATTTGTGATGGATTAGAGATGGAAATATTCGATTGAAAATATTCTATTTCTAATATTTTTGAAGATTTCCACGCGAAGAAAAGTGGAGAATTTAGCAATGTATCTAGTGATGGATTAGCAACGGAAATAGTTGGTTAAAAAATTTCCATCGCTAATGTATTTTCATAAATTTCTCGTAAATAAAAGCATAGAATTTAGCGACAGATTAAGTGACGGATATAGTGATGGATTTAGCGATGGAATTTCTCTAGCTAATTAGATCAAGACAAAATTCATCACTAAATTATTATCTGAAATGTTTTTTTACTATTTTATATTTTATTACAAGTGATTATTCCTTAAATTTTTTTTTCACAATATATATCCATTTAGCTAAGAAATTTCCATAGCTATTTGGGCTAGAAATAATTTTCATCACAAATCTTTAATGATTTAATTTTTTTATATATTATTTGTTTTAATATTTTATTTAATTTTGTATATTAATTGTTCATATTTCATGGTCTATAGATGAGTGATTCTTGAAAGACACGTTCTCCTCGCATAATTATAAAAATAGATTATTATAAATAAATAATATAAAAAATATATTAATACAAAAAAAATTAATTTTATTAAAAACTACAATAACTTTTAATAAAGACTATAATAACTATTAATAAAGACTACAATAACATTAAAAAATTAATTCTATAATTTTATAAAATTTTCAAGATATTTTAAAAAATAAATGAATGTACATTAAAATTTCTACTAATAAAAAGATTAAATAATTCATTGTATAATAAAATATAATATATTTATAAAAATATCATAATTAATGAAAAAACTAGTATATATTAATATTATTTTAAGAATAAAAAAATAGTTTTCTGCCTAAATGAAATTTTTTAAAAAAGAATTACTAAAAAATTGAAACATTTTGAATTATAAAAAAATTTCTAATTTTTTATTATATTTAAATCAAAATAAATTGATATTTAAAGATAAATACAGAGATGTTTGCCCTTATTGATATTTATAAGAACTAAATAATTGAGTTAGATTTATACTAATAGCTTTTAATATTTCATTTTTATTAAATTTAATAAATATAAATTTTTCTTAAAATTCATCTCACTAAGTAATTTTAGAATTTTATAAATTATAAATGATATCAAATAATATTAAATTTTAGGCCTTTAAAATAAATTCATATTATCTTCATTAAAATTAATATGAATACTTAAAAATTTATACACTTAAAATATATATATTTATATAGTTTTTAACATAAAGAGTATGTATAGATTTTTAGGAAAGTGGCTTGAAGACCAATAATCTTTTCATATCTGCCTTGTTATATTAAGTTTACAAATTTTGTAGCCATTTAATTTGTTTTCCCATTTGGAAGGCCAAACATCTATTTTTTGAAATTATTTATATATATATTGTTTAATTAATTTGATAATTAAAAATTAAAAGGTGTTTGATTTTCATGCGTGTCTTGCTACACACATATTAACTTATTGAAAATAATTTATTAAGTAAAAAAAATATGTCTTTATGTTTTATATATATTTATTGTATATTAAATGTTTTGATAATTTTAAATTAAAATATTAATAAAATTTTAAAACATAATAAAACTTAATAAACTTAATAAACTTAATAAACATAAGTAATTTTGTTCATCATGGGCAAACATAAGTCGCGAATGTCCATAAAAACATATGTCTAGGGTTTGGGAAACACAAACACTCCACTGCATCGACACATTGTCATAGTCACGGATACCCATAAAAAATATCTGATCTTTAAGGACCGGAAGCAATTTGCATCATGCTAATTTTACTGAACTACGAGGATGACAGAGCTAAATCAGTGCTATCGTAATAGCATTTGCTCGTATGACCTTTGCTGCGAGTGCAGATGCGAATCAAATTGTTCTGATGATTGTTCATTGCAAATGCATTATTTGATTAGCTCTTCGTCTTTCATTATTTATTTAACCTGGTATTTTGAATGTAGCATTTATGTATCATTATCAACTATTAGGGCTTTTATGTTTAAAAGTAATTGAACTGATACTGCATCATTATTTGTAGGGGTACAAATGTTTATAATTGGCCTGGGTTTGGGAGACGAGAAGGATATCACGGTTAGAGGCTTTGAAGTGGTAAAGAAGTGTGAAAGAGTGTATATTTAAGCTTATACTTCTCTCCTACCCTTTGGTCTCTCATTCGATTGTAGTAATGGTGTAAGGAAAATTCACCATCCTTTGTCATTCTACGCCTATATCATCCACCATTATTGTCCATCATCTTCACACTAAAAGAAAATATCGATTTAGCTAGGAAATTTTAGCTAGTGATCAATCCCTAGCTAAATTACTAGGGATTCGCTAGGGAATAACAAGAGATTTATGATTTTTATTTGAAAAAAAATAGCAACGGATTAGCGACGGAAAATTTTTCATAAATTTCGCTTAAGAAAAGCAGGGGATTTAACTACACATTTAGCGATGGATTAGCTATAGAAAATTTTCGTAAATTCATCTCAAGAAAAGTAGGGATTTTAGCAAAGGATTAGCGACAAAATATTTTTGTAAATTCCACTTAAGAAAAATGGGAAATTTAGCAATGGATTTACCAACGGAATATCCCACGCTAATAAAAGCCTGAAATTAGTGATGAATTTAGCGACGGATTTTCCCTAGCTAATAAAATCCATGATTTAGCAATAGATTTAGCGACGGATTTTCCCTAACTAATAAAATCAGTAATTTAGTGACGAATTTAGCGACATATTTTCTCTAGTTAATTATATGCTGAATATAGTGATGAATTTTAGCAATAGTACATCCCTAGCCAATTATATCCAATATATAGCGATAAATTTTAGCGACAGAAATTCCCTAGATAATTAAATCTAGAATATTGTGACGGATTTAGTGATGAAACTTCCATAGATAATTTAATCCAGAATATTGTGATTAATTTAGTGACGGACCTTCCCTAGCGATGGATTTAGCTCTAAAATTCATCAACCTAATTTTACACTCTGAAATGAAAAAAAATAAAATTTTATTTTCCAATTTAAGAAATGGGGATTTAAACACGTTATCTGCACAGAGACAAAATTTCATGCCAGCATCTAGTCATAATTAATTAAAATAATAATAAGAATAAGATGAATAAGATGAATAAAAAGAATAAAAAGAATAAAAAGAATAAAAAGATTAAAGAAGGAAAATGAACTAATAACTAATGCTATGTCAGAATATACACTCTTATATGGAGGAAATGAAGGTGGGCAGTGATGGGGAGAAGGAAATAGCACCCTGCTAGATAACAATAAAAAATAGGAGGAAAATATGGGCAAAGCATACACAGTTATTGAGGGATAGAGTGGAGTAAAAGAGCAAGGTCTAGAGTGGGTAGTGGTGGTATACAGCAATAAGAATAAGGGAGAGATAGTTATAAAAAACAAAGAAATAAAAAATAAAATTATAGATAACAAGGAAGAAAAAATTAATGCCTCTAAGGCATTTTCTCATCTAAATGCTGAAAAATATAATATTAGTGTAAAACACACTAATAGCAGGCAAAAATACGAGTGTCAACTGGTCTATCATGTTCTTGGGTCTCTTGTTCTTTGTGGGTTAACTAAACTCTATTGGCAGTGCTTGTAATGTTACTTCGTGAAGCTGCATGTTCTAGGTGCATAGTCTGGAGGTTTGTGGTGCGTCCAGCGATGATGGTAGATTGTTTAAGTGTAGTTCTATAGGGAAAGTGTGAATTTTGGGTATCTTGAAGCACTCTTGCTTTGATGAATTCTATGTGCACCAAATATCATCTAAATAGATTTTTGCTACTGATGGAAACCCCATTGGGTGCTCATTTCACTCTGCAATCTATATGGAATATGTTAGAGGAGGATATCTTAAGGCATTTTTTGCTCTCTCTCTCTCTCTCTCCTCCCTTCTTTTTTCTCTCCCCCATCTCTCTCGCTCTCTCTCTCTCCTCAATTTCTCTCTCTCTCTCTCTCCCCCCACATCTCTCTCTCTCTCTCTCTATTTGCAGTAGCAACGGCAACAATGCGGTATATACGTACGTATATAGTCAGTATATACATACATATAATACTATAGTATTTTATGTACATATATACTGAGTATATATATATATACTCAGTATATATGTACGAATAATATTGCAGTTTATATGTACTTATAATGCAGTAATATATGTACGAGTGAAATGTTAGTATATTTGTACATATTTACTACAGTAATATAATTTATCAAAACATAGTATTTTTTATTTTGATTTGATTTGGTGGTTTAAATTTTTTACATATATGGTACAACATTGTTTCCCATATGAAGTTTGTATAAGTGAAGACATATTTAAAGAAACATGATGCACCGTGACTTGGATAACATTTTCGCAGCGGAAAAGTTGGTGATCGGAGGAGTAAAGGGAGAGAAAGCAACATCAATGCATTGATAGATTATACTTTATGCATAGTTGATAGATACATTGATTAATAAGATGTAATATAATTTTTGTTATTTTTTTGTTTTAGTTATTTAAAATATTGTATTAAAATAAGGTATTAAATGATTTTTTTTGTTTAATTTAAAATTTTTATTTATAGCTTTTGTTTTTATTATATTTAATTTAAAAATATTAAATTATTTAATTAAATTTTAGTTTAAGCTGTATGACAATCTACTTTAATTTGTGTTTGTTCATGTCTATAATAACTATTTTTATATACTTGTAAAAATGTTTGTGTGTCTCTAAATTTTGTGGGTAGAGTTTTAGCCTATTATAGGCATGTAAAAACTTATTATAAGTAGCAGTAGCGGTGAAAGTGGCGGTAGCGATGGCAATAGTGGTAGCGTAAGCGGCAGTGGCAGTAGAGGCGGCCACAGTAGTGGCGTCGCTGGGTGCTACAATAGAGGTAGAGGCGGGGGCCACAGTGGTGGTAGTAGTGGTGGGAGCTCCAGCGGCAACAACGGCGGGAGTGGCAACGGCGGGAGTGGCAACATCGAAGGCAGCGACAGTGCCTATAGTAGCAGCTACACCGGAAGCTACGATGGTAGTAGTGGTAGAGGCAACAACGGCAGTAGTGATGACAGTGGTAGCAGTGGCAGCAGTGGAAGCAATGGCAGCACAGATAGCAAGGGCAGCGGCGGCAGCGTCATGCCACGGCAGCACCGGCAGAGGGGGCAGCGGCGGCCACTACTGCGGCCAGCAGCATCAGCTGCAACAGCATTGGAGGTGGCAGCGGCAATAGTAGTAGTGGTATTGGCTGCGATAGCAATAACAGCTGCAATGGCATGAGCGGAGGTGGGAGCAATAGTAACAACACCAAATGAGGTATATACGTACGAATAAAGATTGTATATACGTATGAATTAAGCCAGTATATACGTACATATAATACTGTAGAATTTTATGTACGTATATATTGAGTATATTTGTACTCAATTTATATGTACACATAATTCTACTATTTTTAATGTACATATATATCATTAATATATGTACGAGTAAAATGCGAGTATATATTTACATATATACTATAGAATTATATATGTATCAAAACATAACTTTTTTTTTTAATTTGACTGAGTGGTTTAAATTTCTTATAGATATGATACTCCATTGTTCCTCATACAAAGCTTTTATAAGTGATGTGATTTTTCACTAGACATTACGTGCAGTGACTCGGACAACTTTGTTGCAGTAGAAAAATAATGATCGGAGGAGTAGAGGGAGAGAAAACAACGTCAATGAATGAATATATTATACTTTATGCACTGTCGGTAGATACATTGATGAATAAGACTAATAAAAATTTTGTTATTTTATTGTTTCAATTATATAAAATATTGAATAAGATATTAAATGATTTTATTTTTGTTTTTATAAATTATTTATAGTTTTAATTTTTTTTCAATTTGATATAAAAATATAATATTATGTAATTAAATAATTTTAAAATAAATTAAATTCAGAAATTATTTATGAAATTAAAATTACTAGGGAAAAATCACTTGCTAAATTAGCAAGGGATAAATCCATTGCTAAATTAGCAAGAGATAAATTGATTGCTAATTTAGCTAGAGAATTTTCCCTATCTTATTTTGCTAGGGAAGTCTTAAGAGTAGCAATGTATTTTTTGTCGCTAAATTTATTTAGCCAGGGACTATTTCTATCGCTAAAATTAATCGACCAGCACGTAGCATGGGATTCTTCCGTCATTATTTTCGGTTAGCGATGGAAAATCTCATTTACCTTGCTAATTTAGTTAGGGAATTTATCTTTTTTAGCAAGAATCGCTTTAGATAGGGGAGCTATCCATTGGTAATCCATCGATATATCTCATTTAGCGATGAAAATCACTCATTTAGCTAGGGAATTGTCCCTAACTAAAAGTGATTTTTCTTGTAGTGTGTACTGAACATACAAAATACATGTTAAATATGAAGATATATAAGAATCTGTCTAAATAATCCAGTATATCGATGTTTTTTGGAATGGAACTAAATCTTGGTAACTATTGGATAAATACACTTGTAATATTCAATTTAGTTTTGATCGTTTGTTTAATTTTGATGGTTCATATTTGAAAAGAAACCAATTGTGTCATTGATATTGTTGCAAAAAAAAATAATAAAAATACATAACTATATGTGCAATCACACATGTAACTATAATTATAATTAAAACTTATAACAATATATATATAACTATATGCTTACCTATATATGTATAACTATTTATAAAAATTTGTATAATTATATAAACTCTTTATAACTATATTTAACTATATTCATAACTATGTAAACATTTTATAACTATATTTTTATCTATTTTTTTAACTATATAATATTTTATAACTATATGTGTAATTCTATATAACTATATTTTAACAAAATATATCATGTGTATAATAATATATAACTATTAATAATTGTCTTTTACTATTTGTATAACTACTTTTATAAATAAAAGGATAATAACATATAACTATATATAACTTTTTAAACCTATATATAACTATATATTACTATGTATAATTATATGTAACTATATTTATAACTATATGTATAATAGTTTATGATGCCTATATATAACTATGAACTATTATAACTAAAAAAATATTTTACCAATCAAATTTTAGTAAATGGATTAAATCTATTAATAACTACAGACATAATACCATCAAAATTTTAATTTGGAGTTTTCCAACTAATTTAATAATAGATTACCATATGATATTTTATAAATGATAATATTACACTCTTTTGATTACCACTAAAACCAACAAAAAACTTGGTTGGTCCTCCTGGTGTTGGGAAGAACACGTTAGATTCTGAAGTTGTGAGATGCACGAATAAATGGTCCCACGCAGACACAGCCTCATTTTCTAATTTGAAGCCATTAGACATTGCCACGGTCCTTCCTATGGATGGGTTCCATCTTTACTGATCCCTGCTGGATCAAAAAGAGGCTAAACTTCTATTATCTTTTCATGCATTCTAAAATACTTTATTTTTTCCTTCTTTCTTTCACTCTCTCCAAACATCATTACTGGCGATCATTTAGATATTTGTTGAAGTTTTCGTGGTCATCAATCTAGTTAAGCTGAAAAAGACCTCGACATTAATATGTACTATCTTTATTAGCTATTTTATACCAAATATTTTTTTAATAAATTATCACTCACTTCAATTTTTATTTAATATATTGAAATAATATGTTTTCAAGTTTGTTCTTGACACTCTTATTTTGTATGATTCTGTGTTGTTGCTGATTAGACTCGTGACTACATTTTATCATTAATTTGTGGAATTAAACTATTGAATTGTTAATTATCATAAGGATTTCTAATGAAATTCAATTAAATGTGTTCATTCTGCTTAATCTCCTTCTCTTGCATGTTCATAGTTTCAAGGATGGTGATAGGCTGAACATGAGGAACTGGGGCTATTATGAGCCATGTTTCAAGGGGCATCATGGTCTGCAACTGATACCTAGTGTGGGAGATCACAACACAAATCCTTTCTTATCAGGACCTGATCTTTAAAACTGTATGGTTAATGCCAAAAATCCATTCCATCCCCACGAATGCATTGTCTCCAACACCTCTCTTACAGTAGATTATATGAGAAAAGGGTAGATAAACCAAAGAGATAAGTTTATGAACATGATACCTCCAAATGCTTCTTATACTATTCTCAGAGAAACTTATGGAGCTCAACCAATGTAGATTCTACACCTACATGATTCTTTGCAAGATGAAAGGATTTGTAAGATCGATCAACCAAGCCATGATGAACAAGATGGCCAACCAAAGAGAAAGCAAAGTGGGTATCCACCAAGAAAATCAAAACTAGAGAAACCATGGAAACCAAAGGATCCAAACTCCATTCTTATTCCATGTTTGAAAGCTCCAAAGAAATGCTTGGACATGGTCATCAATAGCAATGACATGGATATCTTTGGCATTCCCATACCAGTATGCGAATTGCACAGGCAATTTTTTTTAATATTTGGTAGAAAAAACAGCTAATTTTTGAAGTTTTGTTCCTCTTTTTTTCTTTGAATATAAATTATTTTTTTGGAGTGCATATTGTTTTTATATAGTGCATATTATTTTTATGGAGTGCATATTAATTTGTTCTATAGTTATGTTGATACATATTACGAAGTGATGGTCCTTGCTTCTAACTAAGAGAGGAACCATATGACAGAAGAAGCTATAGGGTTGATGGACTAATACAAAAAAGCTAAGCAATTAAAATCAATGGTGCAAGCACATAAAGAGGGGAATAATGTTCTAAAAAAGCCACACGAGAGCATGGTGCTATGGAGGGTGGCGGGGCAGAGCAATCCCCTTATAGACCTTGGGACCATGAGAGAATTCTGGTTGCGGGGAGGTAGGGTACGAACATTGATGTGCCAACCCTGGCTCATTGCTTGTCTTCTAGGTTTTCCTCTAAGAGATTTTAGATATATTTTTGAATATTTTAAATAAGATTTGTATTTCTTATTAATGTTGATAGAGATGGTTTGTGCCTTCTTTGTGAAGTATAAAAGGGATAATACTTTACCTGCTGTTCTATATCTATATCTATACCTACTGTTCTATATCTATAAGACATCCATATATACTATAGTGTATATGTATATATACTATAATATATATGTACATATATACTTAGTATATATACATATACACTATAATATTATATGTACATATATACTTAGTATATATACATATACACTATAATATTATATGTACATATATACTATATATAATTATCTTATTAATGAGCATGATGAGATATTGCTTATGTTTTGCTGGGTGCCATGTTCTATACTTTATCAATTGATATGTTGTTCTATTGATAGCTTTTTTGAGGAAGAATTAATATGTCGTACACATTGAGGCATGCCTGGTACACACAAGTACACTTCGAGAGTGATATCGAGGATATTCATCCTAAGAGTTGCCCTAATAAAAATAACATGGTATATAAGGGCATTGTTTGTATGAGGTTATTCATCAAGTATATTATATTTATTTTAGGTTGTGTGATTTTTGGTAATGACCATTTCCATTCATCAATGATTAAGTTGAACTAGAAAGGTGTTATATATAGACAAGATAAAAAAAATATGTGAAGATAGAAAAATAGTGTGTGCATGTGTGTGTGTGCGTGTATGTGATTAGATACATATAGTTATACTATATTCTTGCTGTATGCATGTATATTTCATATATACATGTTTATGCATTTTTAAGTAAATGTAGAGAAATATCTGATGCATATGTGCATGATAGTATTGTTCATTAGTTTTTTTATTATTGAATATTGCAGACCATCTCTGTTAATCTCAAGCCTTTTCTTAACAACTTGACTATGAAGACGGTAATTGTAAAACTCAAGTGGGGAATAGAAAACAAAGGTGAGCTACCTTGCGTTCTTTTCTTGTGCAATGCATTTTTTTTATAATTTTTTTGGTTTCTTTCAAGTTTCTTTGCTTAAGTGGATTCCTATATGAACCTACAGGTGTTCAAAAATTCAATACCACACAGCCTGTTATCATTTCAACTTCCATTTCCCTTTTGTTTGGTACTTTCTAACTTTCTTATAATTAACCATGGACTGATGAGTGAAGCTTGGAAACAAAGAAGAATATGTTGATGGGCAATTCACTGGAAATCTTGAAAATATCTTGATTTGATAATTTAAAAATAAGCTCATGATTATCTCATCGTGTGAAATTTCTAGCAATTGGTAGTTTGTGTTGCATGTGCTAGTCAATCTATTTATCAGAGGCATTGTATTTTGTTCTTTTTTGGTTTGTAAATGTAGTATGTTATACTCCATATGCAAGTGTAATAAATTTTTTTTATTTATGTGGAGTACCAGAGGACAAAGAACTAGCAGATGCTGACCATGCCTGAGAGACCTATATGTGTGTTTTTTAAGCGCTAGATTATTTTTTCTATTGTCTTTGATGGTATGTGTATTTTCATGAAAGTACATGTGTGTGTGTTTACACAGACACACATGCACATACATACATGCACAAGTATACATACATGCAACAGATCGCAAGGTTAAAAAAAGTGTTGTTGGAAGAGTAGCTAGATACAAAAAGAGCATTGGCAGATAAAAGGAAGAAGAAGTTAGAGGTAGAGAGGAAATGTAGAATAGAACTAAAGGAAGCAATGTAGATGGCAATGGAGGGACATGCTCGGGTGCTAGAACAGTATGCAGATTTTGAGGAGTTGTGGGAGAGAAAGTAATATCAATTTCACGAACAGATTATAGTTTATGTACTGTCATTAGATACATTGATGAAGAATAAAATGTAATCAAGTTTTTTTATGTTTTTGTTTTAACTTTGTAACATATCGTATCAAAATAGTTTAAGTTTTTATTAAACTTAATATAAAAATTTAAAAATATGTAATTAAATTTAATGTAAAAAATTAAAAATATGAAAATATTTATGGAATTAAAATAGCTAGAGATTTTTTTCCTCGGTAATTTAACTACGGAATATTCCCTCGGTAATTTACCTACGGAATATTCCCTCAGTAATTTAGTGAGGGAATTTTCACTCGCTAATTTTGCTAGGGAATATATTTACTAATTAATTTTTGTGACAAACACTTTAGATTGCGAAAAGTTGCATTGTTAATCCATTGTTATATCCACTTTAGTGATGGAAAACCCCCATTTAGCTAGGGAATTTTACCTTGTTATTTGGGATTTTTCTTGTAGAGTGAACATATAGACATATGGATAGATAGATAAATATATTTATGTATATATATATATATATTTATTGATAAATAAATTTATCAACAAATAGAAAGATAAATACATATAAGCATAGACATATAGATAGAAAGATTTATAAATAGATAGATAGATAGACATATAGCAAGATATACAGATTGAGATATAGACACATATATAGATAGATGGATAAATAGAAATATATAAAAAAAGTTAGATAACTAAATAGATACAAAGACACATAGACAGCCATATATATATATATATGTAAAGATATGCATATAAAAAATAGAAAATAGACAAATTGAAAGATAACAACTAAATAGATAGATAGATAGATAGATTGATTGATAGATAGACACATATAGAAAATGACATGATATATAGAAATATAGATAGATAAACAAATAGACAAATAGATAGACAAATAAATATATAGGTAAGTTGATCGATAGATAAGACAATAGAAAGAAAGATAAATAGAAAAATATATAATTAAACAAAAATACAAATAGATAGACAGATAAACATAGGATAGATTGATTTATTGACTGATAAATAATCAAATAAATAGATAGATAGTTAAATAGATATAAAGATAGATACAAAAATAAATAGATAGACAGATAAGCACATAGGTAGATATATAGATAGATATACACATATATAGATAGATATATAGAGGAAAAAAGTTGATAACCAGATAGATAGATAGGTAGATATATATATATATATATATATATAGACAAAAAGATAGATTAATTGATATACTAATAGACTGATAGATAGAAAGATAGTTAGATAGATATATAGAAAGATAGACATTTAGACAAATTAAAAGATTAAAAGATAAACAACTAGATATAAAGATAGATAGACAAATAAATAGACATACAGATATATAGATAAACAGACAAACAGATAGATAAATAGACATATAGATAAAAAGATAGATAGATATAAAAATAGATAGATTGACAAATTGATTGATAGATAGACATACAGAAAGATAGTAAGATATTTCAATATATAGATAGATAGATATATTGACATAAACATATTTAGATAAAAAAACAAATAAACAGATGGACATATAAATAGATAGACAAATAGATAGACAAATAGATAGACAAATAGATAGATAGATAGATACATAGATAGATATATAGATAGATAGCAAATAGAAATATAAATAGAAAGATAAATAGATAAACTAATAGATTAATAAACGACTTGATAAATAGATAGATATACATACAGATAGATAGATCGACACAAACAAATAAATAGATAGTTTGTTAGATAGATAGATAGATAAATAGATAAAAAAATAGATAGATAAATTTACAATTAGGTAGATAGATATATGTACATTTAGAGAGATTAACATATAGATAGGTAGATATATAAAATGATAGTAGAATCGACAAAGAGACAGATAGAAATATAAAGAGATAGGAGGATAGATAGATAGACATAAAGATATATAGATAGATATATAGATTAATAAATAGATAGATTTACAAATAGTTAGATAAATATATAGTCATTGATAGATAGATAGTTAGATAGATAGATAGATATATAGGTAGATAGTTAGATAGATAGACATATAGGCACATAGATAGATAAATAGATAGATAGCCAGATAAATAGATAAGATAAATAGACACATTAAAAATATGTAGAAAGATATATAGATATGGCGATAGATAGATAGTCAGATAGAAAGATAGACACAAAGAAAGAAAGACAGACAGATAGATAGATAGATAGATAGATAGACACATAAACTAATTGATTTAGATATAGATCAACATACAGCTATGCAGATAGGTTGACATTTTTTAAAATAGATAGACATAGAGATAGGCAGATAGAATGATAGAAATATAGAAATATAGAAATATAGATATATGGATAGATATATGGATAAATATATAGATTGATAGATATAAAGATAAATAGACTAATAGACATATAGAAAGATTGACAAAAAAGAAAGAAAGAAAGATAGATAGCTAGATAAATAGATAGACAAATAGTAGATAAATACTTAGACAAATAGATAGATAAATAGATAGATAGATCAATAGATAGACATTTAGATTAATATATAGATAGTTAGATAGATATATAAATAGAAATAGAATAGATAGAAATATTGAAGATAGATAAATAAATAAATAGATAGATATATCAACATATAGACAGATAGACATATAGATAGTCAAATAAATAAATAGATAGATATATAGTAAAATAAACAGATAAAAAGTATACACTTATAGATAGGTAGATTGACAAATATGTTGATATTTATATATATAGATAGATAGATATACATAGATAGATAGATAGATTAACAGATAAATAGTTATATATATAGATAGATATATAGATAAGTAGATAGATATATAGATAAGTAGATAGATATATAGATAGATAGATAAATAGACATATAGATAGATAGCCATATTTAGTGATAAATAGATAGATAGATTGATTGATAAAGAGAAAGATATATAGATAGCTAAAAAGATATACAAATAGACAGATAGACATATAGATAGATAAATACATAGATAGATAGATAGATAGATAGATAAATTGATAGAAATATAGGTAAATAGATAGATATATAAGCAAATAGTAGGATAGATAGATAGATAGGCATACATATATATAGACACATAGATACATAAACATATATAAAGATATACAAATTAATAGATAGACATAAAGATAGATACATAGATAAATAGATAAATAGTTGAATAGAAAGACAAATTGACCAATAGACTAAAAGGTAATTGGATAGTTTGAAAGATAGAAAGATAGATAGATAGATTGAATTATATATTGACAATTATAGAGTTAGACAATTCGATAGATAGACAGATAGAAATATAAATTGATTAATAGATAGATAGATAGAAATATATATAGATAAAAATATATACAGATAGATAGATAAACATATAGATAGATAGATAGATAGATAGATTGATTGATTGATAGACAGATAGATAGATAGAATGATAGAAAGATATATTGACTCATAGACATACAGAGTAATACTATTATAAAAATAGAGAGATAGATAAATATATAGATAAGCAGATTGATAGACTGAAAGATAGATATATAGACAAATATATAAATAGATAAGTAGACAAATAGAATAATAGACAGATATATAGAGAGATAGATAAAAGACAAATAGATAGAAATATAGATAGATATATAGACATATGGATAGAAAGACTAATAAATAGATAGATAAACATATAGACAGATAGAAATATAGATATATACATAGATGATAAATTGACAGAGAGATTGTTAGATAGATGGACATATATATATACTAATTGACTGATATACTAATAGATAGAAATAAAGTTAGATGGTTAGATAAATAAACATATAGAAAAATATATAGTTAGATAATTACATAGATTAATTGATAGACAAATAAATAGACAATCAAATAGAAATATAGATAAAAAGACAAAAAGAAAGATATACAGATAGTCAAATAGATAGATATATAGACAAATAGATAGATATATAGACAAATAGATAGATAGATAGATATACAAATAGATTGACATACATATAGATAGATAGATAGTTAATTAGATAAATAAACAAATATATAGATAGATAGATAAATAGATAGATAGGAAGTTAAATAGTTACACAAAATGATAGTTATACTAATAGATAGATTTTAGATATATATAGATTGATAAATAGATAAACAAATAGATAGATATATAAATATACAGATAGATATATAAATAGACAGATTAATAGATATATAGATAAATAAATAGATAGATAGATAAATAAATAGAGATATAAATAAATAGATAAACAAATAGACAAATAAATAAAAAGACATATAAACAAAAAGTCAAATATGTAGGTAGGTAGATAGATAGATAAATATAAAGACTAATTTCTTGTTAAATTATTAGATAGACAAATAAAAAATTATCTGATGGACTGATAGATAATAAAATAGATAGATATATATAGATAGATAAATATATTTACTAATTGATAGAAAGATATACATATAGACTAAGAGAAACATAGAGAGATAGACAAATAGACATATATATAGATAGAAAGATAAAAACATAAATAGATAAATAGATCGACTGATAAACATACATAAAATAGATAGATAGATAGATAGATTCAGAAATAGACAGATATATAGATAGAAACATTGTCACATAGAGACATAAAGAGATAGATAGATAGACAGATAGATTGATTGAAAATTAGAGTAATAGACTAATAGGTAGTTAGATAGTTTAATATATAGACATAAAGATAAAAGATATATATACAATTAGACATTTCACAATTAGATAGATAGTTTGATACACAAATACTAAAATAGGTAGATTAAATGATATAAATAAAGATATAAAGACAAATTGCTAGTGAAATTGTTTGATACACAATTAGAAAGATTGATTGATAGATTGATAGATAATAAAATAGATAGATAGAAATATAGATAGATAGAGATATTGACAAATAAAAAGACAAATAGACAAATATATAGAGAGGTATGTATGTAGATCATTACATAGTTAGATAAACATATAGATATATTATATATATATATATACACACACATAGCTAGCTATCTATATAAGCAAATAGGACTAAAAAAAATATTTAGATAGACAGATAGATAGATAGAAAGATTGATAGACGCATACACAGACAGACAGACAAATAGATAGATAGATAGACAAATAGATAGATAGATAGATAGATAGATAGATAGACACATAGAAAGATTGAAAGACAGAAAGATAGATTGAAAAATAGATAAATAGATTCATAGATAGATAGATGGATAAATAAACAGATAGACAGAATGATATATAGACAAATAGATAATAAATAGATAGATAGATAGAGAGATGAATAGAGACTTTGATAGAATGATAGACAGGTAGATAGTTAGTTAAATAGACATATAGATTGATAGATAGATTGAGACATTAATAAATAATATATAGATAAAGATAGAAAGATAGAAAAATAGATAGATACACAAATAGAGATATAGTTAGATAGATAGATAGATAGATAAATAAACACTAAGATAGATAAATAGATATACAAATTGATTTATAGATAGATATACATATACATATATAGATAGATAGATAGACACATAATGTTATGGACAGATAGATAGATAAATATATTGAAAGATAGTGTAATAAAGAAATACTCAGATTGATAGATAAACAAATAGACCTATAGACATATAGATAGATAGGTATTCATACATATTGATAAATAAATTGATCTATAACTATAGAGATAAATAAATATATTCATAGATTGATATACATATAGACTGATATACAGAAAGCTAGATAGACAAATAGAAAGCTATAGAAAAAGATAGATAGATATATAGATAGATTTATAGACAAATATGTAGATAGGTAGATTGATAGACAAATAGATAGAATTATAAATAGTAGGTAGATTGACATATGGAATGATAGGCAGATAGATCGATAGATCGATAGATAGATAAAATAATAGATAGATAGATAAACTCATAGACACATAGATAGAAAATAGATAGATATATAGATAGATAGCTAGATATATAGATATACATATAAATTGATGGACATGGAGACAAATAGATTGATATATAGATATATAAAGAGATAGATAAAAAAATAGATAGACCTATAGATAGATAGAAAAATTTATAGATAGGTAAATAAGCAAATAGGTAGATAAAAATAAAAATTAGATATATAGTTAGATATATATATATGGATGGATAGACAAATAGATTAATAGATAGATAGCCAAATAGAATGAAAGACATATAGACCTATAGATAGATTTATTGATAGATAGTCAAATAGCTAGATATATAGACAGATAGTTACATCGACAAATAGCTAAATAGATAGATAGATAAGTAAATAGATATATATATATATATAGATATATAGACAGTTAAGTTGATAGGTAGATATACAAATATATATAAAGTTAGATATATAGATAGATAAATATAAAGATAGATAGATGAATAGATAGCCAGATACACACATTGACAATAGGTAGATATTTAGATAGATAGGTTAGTAGAAAGATAGATAAATAGATAGATAGACAAATAGAAAGATAGATTGATACACTGGTAGAATAAAAGATAGTTTGATAGTTAGTTAGTTAGTTAGTTAGATAGATAACTAGAAAGATAGAAAAATATATAGATTGTTAAATAGTTGTATATTTAGATTTTTAGATAGATACTTAGATAGATAGATAGACAAATAGAAAGGTTGAAACATATATAGATAAATTGATACACAGATATAAAGATTGACATAAAGATATATGAACTATTAGACAGATAGACAAATAGATAGATACATATACAAATAAATAGATAGATAGATAGACAATCAGATAGATAGATAAATAGATATATAGAAAGATAGCCACATAGATAAATGGTCTTATAGATAAATAGAATGATATAGATTGATAGTTACATAGATAGATAGATATACATATAGATAAAAACATAGACAGATAAATAGATAGATAGATAAATAGATGGATTAATAAATAGATAGTTAGATATATCAATAGATAGATAGATATATTGATAGTCATATAGATAGATTAGCTGATAAATAAATAGATAGTTTGACAATTAGATAGTTACACAGATAGAAAATTGGATATATAGATAGATAAAATGATAGACAGATCTATAGATTAATTAATAGGTAGACAAATTGACATATAGTTAGATAGATAGAGAGATACTTAGATAGATATCTATATTCACAAATATATTTATAGATAGACAGACATATAGGTAGATATATATTTAGATAGATATATAAATAGATAGATAGAAAGTTAGATAAAAAAATTGATAGACATTTAAAAGATTGATATATAGATAGTTAGATAAACACATAGACAGACAACTATATAGATAGATAGAAAGATAGACTTATAGACAAATAGAATGAAAGATTTATAAATAAAAAGATAGATAGATAGTTAGATATATAGATAGATAGATAGATAGACAATTAGATAATTTAAACAATTAGATAGTTAAACAAATAGATAGTTAGACACATAGATAGATAATTAAAAAATAAATTGACAGATAGATAGATAGACAAATAGACATATACACATATACACATATACACATATACACATATAGATAGAAAGAAATATAGACATATAGATTGACAGATACTTAGAAAGATAGTTAGATAGATAGCTAGAAAAATATAAATTATAAAAATAGATAAATAGATGTATAGATAGATAGATAGACAGATAGATTGATAAATAGATAGATAGATAGATAAATTGATTGAAATATAGATAGATAGATAGATAGATGGATGGATGGATATATATAAATGTATATATATATATATATTTATTTATTTATATAGAAAGTTTTATTGATTTAATGATAAATAGATAGATAGATAGACATATAGACACATAACCAAATAGACAGATAAACAAATAGATAGAAAGATAAATAGATAGTTAGATAGATAGATAATTATATAGTTAGCAAATAGATAGTTAGACACATAGACAGATAATAAATTGATAAATTAATAGATAGAAAAATAGACAAATAGTCATATAAATATATACACATATTGATGGATAGAAATATAGACTAATAGATAGACAATTAGAAAGTTAGTTAGATTGAGAGATAGACATATAGATAGATAGACAAATATACATTAGATAGATAGACTGACTGATTGACCGACAGATAGATAGATAATTAGATAAATAGATAGATATATAGATATATAAATATATAGATATATAGATAGATAAATAGATAAAAAGATAGATAGATTGATAGAGAGACTTACAAATTGATTGACATATAGATAGATAGAAAGATATATATATATATATATATTGATTTACTGATAAATAGTTAGATAGATAGACATATAGACACATAGACATATAGACAAATAGACAAATATATAGACTGATTGATAAATAAAAAAATAAACAGACAAAAAAATATATAGATAGTTAGACAAATATATAGATAGAAAGATATACATATAGAGAGATATATAGATAGATAGACAAAAAAATAAACATATTGGTAGGTAGATAGAAAGAAAGAAAGATAGATAGATAGTTAGTTAGTTAGTAAGATATGTAAAAAGATACATAGCTAGACTGATACACAAATATATAGATAGACCAATACATTGATAGATGAAAGCTAGATTGAAAGATAAAAAGAAAGAACGATAAAAAAAATTGATATAGATAGATAGATACACATTATAGATAAATAGATTGAAAGATAGACAAATTAAAAGATAAATAGACAAAAAATAGTAGTTAGTAAAATAGTAGATTGATAGACACATAGACATAAATATATAGATAGATAAGAAGATAGTAATAGATAGTATGATAAGAGGATAGATAGGCAATAGTCATATAACAGATAGTTAGATAGACAAATTGATAGATAAACTATTGGCAGATAGAATTATATATGATAGGCAAAAGTAGAGATAGATAGATAGATAAATAGATATAATAATAGACTAATAGATAGAAACATAGTTATATAGTTAAAT
>JAREIK010000422.1:52707-113521 GCA_029783825.1 Sapria himalayana
TGACTATGAATCAATCTAATCTATCTAACTATCTGTAATTTATTTTCTATCTTACTATCTAATATTCTATCTATCAATATGTCAATCAATCTATCTATATATTAATGTATCAATATGTCTAAAAATCTTTCTATTTAATCTATCTATTAATTTCTCTATCAATCTTCTATCAATTTGTTATTAATCTATCAATAAATCTATATATCTACTTATTAATATGCCCGATCAAATTTCTATCAATCTGACTATCTATATTATATCTATCTATTTATATTGATGTTTATGATTTGTCTTTCTATCTATCTATCTATCTTGAATCTATTTGTCTATCTATGTTTGTCTATCGATCTATATTGTCTATCAATCTGTCTATCTTTATATATATATATATATATATCTATCTATCTATGTCTTCTATCTATCTTTGTAGATCTATCTTTTATCTGTATGTCTATCATCTATCTATCTTATTGTCACTCTATCTATATATCTATCAATATATCTATCTTTTAATTTTCGATCGATCTATCTAATAAAATGTTAGATCTTTCTCTCAATCTATTTGACTAGTTATCAATTTAATTATTTGCCTTTTATGTGCCTATCCTATTTGTCTATCCATTTGTCTATAAATCTGTCTGTCTTTTTATCTATCAATTTGTCTATCATACTATATATCTATCTAACAATATGTGTATCTATTTGTGTAAGTATTTGTCTAAACTATCAGTCCTATCTATCCTTCAATCTATATTGTGTCTATCTATATGTCTATTCTATCTTTATATATATAGTAATATATTATAGATAGTATATATCTATCTATCTATCTATCTATATTTATATATATATATATATCTCTCTCTATCTATCTATCTATCTGTCTATATATCTATCTATCTATCTATCTATCTAACTATATGTCTATCAATCTATATATTAATCTATCAATCAATTTGTTTATCAATATATCTATCAATATGTCTATCAATCTACATATTAATTTGTTTATAATTCTGTTATCAATTTGGCTATCTATATATATATCTATATATGAATAGATCTATATAGCTATCTATTGATATATCTATATTTTTATCTATTTGTCTATCTATTATTCTATATCTCTTTCTACAATCTGTTCCTGTATCTGTTAATCAATATGTCTAATAATTTGTCTATCAAATAATCTATCTATTAATTTTTATATTTGTCTATTTGTATATTCTATCTATATCCTATCAATCTATCTATGTATTTGTTTATCTATCTATATATTATTAATCTACCTACCTACATACCTATATATATATTATATATATATATGTTTATCAAACTATCTACCAATTGATCTATCAATTTGTCTAATAATCTATCTTTCAATATGTCTATCTATTTGTCTATCTATTTGTTTATCTTTCTTTCTATCCATCTATCTACCTATCTAAGTATCTATCTATTTATCTATTTTTCTTTCTTTCTATCTAACTATTTTTATATCTATCATTCTATCTATCTGTTTTTCTTTCTATCTATAAATCAATCTATCAATTTGTATATGTTTCTATCTAACAACTTGTTTATAAACTTTTCAATCAAACTATATTTTTATCAGTCTATCTGTCAATCTATTTGTCTATCTATGTCTATCTAGCTATCTGTCTATCTATCTATCTATCTATTTTTATATATATTTATCTCTCTATCTATCTATTTGTCTATCTATCTATCTATCTATTAACCTATCTATCTTGATGTCTATCTATCTGTCTATCTATCTGTATATGTATTTGTCTATTAATATGTCTATCTTTCTATCAATCTAACTATCTATCTATTTATATAATGATCTATCTATTTATCTATTTGACTAACTATCTATCTATATATTTATCTATCTATTTATCTATCTATGTGTCTATCTATCTATCTAATAATCTATCTATATATCTATCTATTTATCTATCTTTCTTTCTTTCAAAAAACTATCTATATATCCATTTGTTTATCTATCTTTCTATTAATCTTTCTATATATATATATATCAATCTATTTATTAAACTATCCATCAATTTATCTATCAATTTATCTATCAATCTATCTGTAAATCTATCTATTAATATGTCTAATAATCAGATTAATAAATCAATCAATCAATCTATCTATCTATTTGTCTGTCTGTCTGTCTATATATCTTTACATCATTTGGTCTATCAATCTATCTGTGTATCTATTTATCTATCTATCTGTCTATCTATCTATCTATCTATCGATTTGTTTATCTATATGTATATCTATTGGACTATCGAACTAACTATCTATCTATATACCTATCTATATATCTATATATCTATCTATCTATCATCTGTCTAACTATCTATATATTTTAATGTTTATGTATATATATATATATCTATGTCTAATAATCATTCTATATATCTCACTAATAATCTATCGATCTATCTGTCTATATATATGTCTATCAAAAATTCTATCTACATATATGTCAATCTATCTATCTATCAAACTATCTATCATTATGTGTATCAATCTATCTAACAAACTAACTATTAATATTTTTTTCAATATATCTATCAATCTACCTATCAATCTGTCTATCAATATATCTATTTATCTATCTGTCTATCTATTAATTTTTATGTCTATCTATCAATCTATCTCTCAATCTAATTTCTTTTCTATCTATTGGTTTAAAAATCTATCTATCTATATTTCTCAATATCTTTTTATCAATCTATCTATATCACTATCTATCTGTCTATCAATCTGTCTATCTATCTATTTATCAATCAATCTATCAATCTCTCTATAAAATTATATATCAATCTCTTTATCAATCTTTCTATCTCTCAGGCAATCTATATGTCTATTTAAATATTTTTATAACTATAATTCTTTCTATATATCTATCTAAATATCTATCTATCTTTTTATCGATCTATCTATCTATCTATCTAACTTTCTATCAATCAATCTATTAATCGATCTATCTATCTTTCTATCAATCGGTCTATCAATCTACATTTCAATCTATCAATCAATTTGTCTATAAATCAGTCTATCAATCTCTATATCAAAATGTCTATCAATCTATCTATAAATATGTCTATCTATGGGTCTATATATATCTATTTATCAATCTATCTATCTAACTATTTATCTATCTATCTATTAGTCTATCTATTTGTTTTTCAATTTAACTATCTATCTATCAATTTGTATATATATATATATATATATATCAGTTTATTTATCTATCAATATATATTCCTACCTATAAGTCTATCTATCTGTCAATCTATCAGTCTAATAATTTATTGATCTATATGTCTATCTATTTGCCTATCAATTTATTTATCATTCTAACTAACTATCTGTCTATATATATATATATATATATCTATCTATCTATCTATTTATAACTATATATTTTTATATAACTATCTGTCAATCAATCTCTTTATCTATCTATCTATCTATCTATTTGTGTATCAATATATCAATCAATCTATCAATCTTTCTATCTATCTATTTATATATAAATATATATATCAATTTATCTATCTATTTGTTTATAAAAGTATCTATCTAATTGTCTAACAATCTCTCTATCTTTCTAGTTGTCTATATATCTATTTGTCTATTTATATATCATATATATGTCTATCTATCTGTCTATTATCTTTCTATCAATCAATCTATATATCTATTTATATGTCTTTCTATCACGTAGATTTATCTGCCTATCTATATGTCTATCTTTCTATCTATCAATACATGTATCAATTTTTATTTCAAATTATCTATCTATAAATCTATCTATCTGAATTTTTCTTTTTCTTTATATATGTTTAATTATCTTTATATCTAACTGTAAATGTATCAATCTAATAATTTGATTATTTATCTGTCTCTATTTATGTCTATCTATTTATTTATCTATCTTTCTGTCTATCTAACGGTCTATATATTTGTCTATTTATCTGTCTATTTATCTGTCTATCTATTTGTCTAGTCATCTATCTAACTATATTGATAGCTATATGTTTATCAATCTGTCTATCTTTTTGTGTATCTACCTATCTATCAATCTATTTGTTTATCTATTTGTCTATCTTTCCTGTTTATCTAACTAACTATCTATCTATCTGTGTATCAATTTGTCTATCTAACTATCTATATATTTGTCTATTTATTTTTTATCTATGTATCTAATTATATATCTATCTATTTGTATATCAATCTTTCTATTAATCTGAATATCAATCTATCTATCAATTTTTCTATCAATTTATTTAACAATGTGTCTATCAATCTATCTATCAATCTATCAAATAATTTGTCTATCAATCTATCTATCTCTATGTCTATTAATATGGTGATCAATTTTATATCAATCTATCTACATATTTATCTAACTATGTGCTTCTCTATCATTGTGTCTATCTATCTGTCTATCTTTTTTTCTATCGATATGTATAACTATCTATATTTATATCTTTTTATCTATCTGTCTATCTATCTGTCTATTTATCTATCTATCTATTTTTCTTTCTATATGTCTATCTATCCATCAATAAATATATCTATCTATCTTTCTATCTATCTATATATCAATCTATTTATCAATCTATCTTTTAATTTGTCTATTAATATGTCTATAAATATATCTCTAAATCTATCTATAAATCTATCTTTCAATATGCCTATAAATATATCTTTCAATATGTCAATAAACCTCTCTATTAATATTTCTATCTATCAAACTATCTATATATCTATCTATCTATCTTTTTATATCTTTATCTAACTATGTATCTATCTCTATAACTATCTATCTATGTATCTGTCTATTAATATTTCAATATGCCTATAAATATATCTATATATCTATCTATGTATCTTTCCATTATTTGTCTATCTATATAACTATCTATCTATCTATATCTGCCTATTTATCTAACTAACTATGTTTTAATGTGTATATTTAGTAGTCTATATATATATCTATCTATAAATCTATCTATCTTTCTATCTATCAGTCTATCTTTCAGTCTCTCTAACTGTCTATCAATCTAACTATTAAGCTTTTTATCAATCTACATATTTATCTTTCAATCCATATATTTATTAATGTTTATCTATATTTTCTATATATTTGTCTATGTATTTGTTTATTTATCTATCTTTCTATCAATAAATCTATTTATTTTTCTATTTATTTGTTTAACTATCTATCTATCATTCTATCTATCTGTATATCTATTTATATATCTTTTTGTCTATCTATCTACCTATCTATTTATCAATCTATCTTTCTATAAATCTATTTGTCTAACTATATGTCTATCTATCTATATATCTTTCTATTTATCTGTTTGTCTATTTATCTTTCTATTTAATTATCTAATAATCTTTCTATCTATTCTCTAATAATATGTTTATTAATCTGTCTATCAACCTGGCTATCTATATGTCTATCTATCTATCAATCTATCTATCTTTTTATCTTTCAATATATATATCAATCTATCTATAATCTATCTTTAAATCTATCTATTAATCTATCTATCAATCCATCTGTTAATCTATCTATTAATTAATCTCTCAATCTATCTATCAATATTTATATATATCTATCTATCTATGTATATATTTGTCTATCTATCTGCCTATCTATCTATCTATCTATTTGTCTGCCTATCAATCAATCAATCAATCTATTTATTTATTTATCTATCTATCTATCTATGTGTCTATCTATCTATCTATATTTCTATCTATTTATCAATAAAATATTTATATATATATATATATATATGTCTGTCTATATATCTATCTATTTATATACCAATCTATCTATTTATATAATTGTCTATCTATCTGTATTTCTATCTATCATTCTATGTATCTTTATTTCTTTCTATCTATCTATTAGTCTATCTATCTATCTATCTATTTGTCATTATGTTTGTCTATCTATCTTTATAACTATCTATCTATCTATTTGTCGATGTATCTGTCTATATCTATGTTTATCTATTTGTCTATTATGGGTCTATCTTTTTGTCTATTTCAATGTCTATCAATCTATTTATAAATCTATCTATCTATATGTTAATATATATCATTATCTATTTATCTATATATGTATCTTTCTATCTACATATCAATCTTTCTATCTATCAATATATCTATCTATTTTTATCTCTATCTATCTATCTATCTCTTTATCTATATATCCATCAATTTTCTATCTATATGCATATTTATTAATCTATCTAACAATCTATAAATCTTTCTACCTATTTTTTTTCTATCTATCTATATGTTTATCTATCTTTCTTTCTTTCTATCTATTTATTTATCTATCTATTTATCAATCAATCAATCTATCTATATATAATACTATCTATCAATCTATGTATCTATCTAGCTATATAACTATCTATCTATCTAAATATCTATATATCTATCTATTGATATGTTTATCTATTTGTTTATATATTTTTTATATATCTGTCTATATATCTCTCTATCAAACACTTTATGTATTTGTCAATAAATATGCCTAATAATTTGTCTATCATACTATATATCGTAAATCTTAATGTTTGGCTATTTGTATATTTATGTATATGTCGATCTGTCGATATGGATATCTATCTATCCATTTACCTATCTTGTTATATCTATCTAACATTCAATTTATTTGTCTATCTATTTGTATATATATATATATATATATATATATATATATATATATATATATCTATCTATCTACCTACCTACCTACCTATCTACCTACCTATCTATATATCTATATGTCTGTCTGTCTCTCAATCCTTTTATCTATGCATCTATGTATCTATCTATCACTGTATATCTATCTACCTATTTATCTATCTATTTATGTGTCTATTTATCTATTTATTTATCTATTTATTTATCTATTTATTTATCTATTTATTTATGTGTCAGTCTATCTATCTCTCTATATATCTATCTTTCTATCTATCTGTCTATCTATATATCTATCTATATGTTTATCAATCTATCTATCAATATGTCTATCATTTTGTCTATTATTTTGTCTATCAATGTGTCTATCAATATGACTATCAGTCTTTCTATAAATCAATTTATAATTATGTCTATCAAACACTTTATCTATCTTTGTATCTATCTATCTATCAATCTATCTTTCTGTCTCTCTGTCTCTCTATCTATCTATCTATCTATCTATCTATCTATCAATATATTTATCAATTTGTCTAACTATCTATCTACATATCTATCTCAATATGTCTATGAATCTATCTATGTTTTGTCTATTAATCAATTTAACAATTTGTCTAACAAATTATCTATCTAATAGTCTTTTTGTCAGTCTATTTGTAGATCCTTTTGACAATCTATGTTTATGTCTAGATTTTTGTCTATCTATTTATATATCAATCTATCAATCTATCTATCTATCTATCCATCTCTCCATCTATATGTATATCTATCTTTTTTTATTTCTTTCTATCTAACAATCTATTTATCTACATATCTATTTATATAACCTTCTATCTACCTGTATATTTATTTTCATATCTATCTATATAACTTTCTATATATATTTATGTCTATCTATCTATCTATCTAACTATCTGCCTATCTATTTGTCTTTCTTTATGCCTATCTAACTATCTATCTATTTATTTGTCTATCTATCTGTCTGTTTATATATAAAATAAACTTTCTTTTATATATCTATTTATCTGTTTTTCTTTCAATCAATCAATCTATTTGTCTATCTATCTTTATATCTATCTATCTATCTATAAATCTATCTATATGTGTCTATTAACTTTTTATTAATATGTCTATCAATCTATATATCAATCTGTCTATCAATATATTTATCAATCTGTCTATCAAAAATATCAATCAATCTGTCTATCAATCTGACTATCAGTCTATATATCAGTCTATCTATCAGTCTATCTATCACTCTATCTAATAATCTCTAAATCAATCTGCCTATCAATCTTTCTATCAATCTTTCTTTCAATCTATCTATCAATATTTCTCTCAATCTATCTATCAATATGCCTACCAACCTGACTATTAATCTGTCAATCAATCTTTCTATCTATCTGACTATCTATATATATATATATATATATTTATCTGTCTATCTTAATATGTATCTATCTGTCTATCTAATTTTTTATCTGTCTATCTATTTTTCTAATTGTCAATCTATCTATCTATCTATCTAACTAACTTACTATCTATCTATCGATCTATCTATATATGTGTCTTTTATCAGTCTAGCTATATGTATGTATGTATGTATATATATATATATATATATATATATATATATATATATATATATATATATATATCTATATATCTATATATCTATATTTCTTTCTGTCTTTATCTATCTGTCTTTATCTATATGTCTATCTATCTATAAACCTATATATCAATCTTTCTATCTATATGTCTATTTATCTATATGTTTATCAATCTATCTATCAATCTATCTATCAATTTGACTATCAGTCTATCTATAAATCTATTTATAATTATGTATATCAATCTCTCTATCTATCTGTGTATAGATCTATCTATTTGTGTATAAATCTATCTATCTGTCTATCTTTCGTTCTTTCTATCTGTGTGTCTATCTCTCTATCTCTCTGACTCTCTATCTATTAATCTTTCTATCAATATATCTATCAATTTGTCTAACTATCTGTCTATATATGTGTCTATCAATATGTCTATCAATCTATCTATGTTTTGTCTATCAATCTATTTATATAACTTTCTATCTATAATTATGTCTATCTATCTATCTATCTAATTATATGCTTATATATCTATCTTTCTTTTTGCCTATCTAGCTATCTGTCTATTTATTAGTAATCTATCTGCATATCTATATATAATATTAAACTAAATTTTATCTATCTATCTATCTGTCTGTCTGTCTGTCCTTCAATCAATCAATCAATCTGCCTATCAATCTATCTGTCAATGTATCTATCAATCTACCTATTAATCTGTCTATAAAACTGCATATTAATCTCTCTATTAATATATCTATCAATCTATCTCTTAATATAACTTTCAATCAGTCTATTTATTATTCTACCTATCTTTATGGCTGTCTGTCTATCTATCAATCAAACTAGTCTATCTATTTGTCTATCTATATGTCTTTCTATCTTTCTCTCTTTCAGCCTTTCTAATTTTCTATTTGTCTATCTTATTTTATCTATCTATCTATCTATTTATCTATCTATCTGTCTAATAATCTTTCTTTATTTTTATCTACATATATATCTATCTTTCTATATATATATATATTAATCTATAGTTCTATCTATCTGTCTATATATCAATCAATCTATCTTTTTGTCTATCAATCTATTTATCAATGTGTCAATCTATCTGTCTATCAATCTATTTATTAATCTGTCTATCAATCTGTCTCTCAATCTGATTATCAATTTGTCTATTAATCTTTCTATTAATATATCTGTCAATCAATTTGTCTATCAATTTGTCTATCAATATTTCTATCTTCCTATCTATCTTTATATATATCTATCTATCTACCTACATATCTGTCAATCATTCTATCTATCTATTTATCTATATATCCATCAATCAGTCTATCTATCTGTTTATCTATCTATCTATCTACATATCTGTCAATCATTCTATCTATCTATTGTTCTATCTATATGTATATCTATCTATCTATCTAACTGTCCACATATCCACCTATCTAGAGGTGTCAACCGGGCCGGGCCGGGCCGGCCCGGCACGAGAAAAAACCCTGCTATGGCCCGTGCCGTGCCCGGGTCAGGCACCAGCCGTGCCGTACCTTGCCTGACCCGGCACGGTTCGGCCCGTGGCACGGCACACCGGCACGGGTTCGTCCCGTGCCGAGTGTCCCTCGAGCCTACTACCTACGGCTACCCCGCGATAGACCCACGCCCCTCCTGCAAAAAAGACCGCAGGTCGGGTCTGATTGGACCCGACCCGCTGTCCCACTTCCATGAGGCCCGAAGCCCCGAACCGACCAAGATCCCCCAACGGGAAAAAAAATTAATATAAAAATATATTTTCAGCCGTTGGATCTCGCCTCCAACCGCTAGGGGGCAGAATCTGACGTCCATCAAGATTCTGCCCCCTAAAAAATTAAAAAAAAAATCAAAAAAATTTTAAAAAAATTTCTTTTTTTATAAAAAATTAATATCTTTAATCTATAAATTCCACCCCCCTCCCTTTAACATTTATGTTTTTCAAAAACATAAATTCTCTCAAATCGTTCTATTTATCTCTCAAAAATCTTGCTTCTCTCTCTCGGGCCTCGGGATTTTGGCATTCGGCTTGGATTTTCATGAATCTCGACTTGAGTTTTGAACATTGGAGCTTGACTGCGGTGCACCATGCACGTGATCGACCTCACTGATTTACCGGGTAATTTATTTTACGATTTTTTAAACTTTCTCTCTCTATAGTTTATCTCTCTAGACCAAAATTAAGAAAAATTAAAATCATTCATCTAGTCTTTATTAAACTATTCTTAGAAACAAAAATCATAAAAAATGACAAATACAACTGTAACATATTTAAATTTAGGAAATAAAAATATTACAAAGAGGTCTGAGGCTACTGAAACTTTAGTTTCTCCAGTCGTCTCAACCCAAACTTCTAAAAAACAAAAACTAGGAGGACTTCTGTAGTTTGGACTCATTTTAATATAATAAAATAAAAAAATGTTAGGGGTGGGGAACAAGAAATGACACAGTGCAAATATTGTATGGGACTTTTAACATGTAAGAGTTCGTTTGGGACTAGGCACCTTAAGAGGCATGCCGAATTATGCACCAAAAAACATGGACCATTAGATCCTAGGCAAACCCAACTTGGCACTGCATTCTTTGAGACTGGATCGAGTTCAGTCTCAAAGTTTACACCCTTCATATACTCCAGCGAGTTGGGTAGGGACGGCATGACCAGACTCATCACATTGATGGGTCTTCCGATCATATTTTTGGAAGATCCAAGGGTAATGCGGATCATGCAGACATATTTTTAGCCTGCCTATCGTAGGATTCCTAGGTCCACATCTAGGAATGACATACTAAAGATATATTAGTTAGAAAAATAAAAAATAATTAAGGAATTTATGGCATACAGTGGAGTGGTGTCCGTGATGTCCGATATCTGGAAAAGTCACGATGAATCTTCTTATGCATTTCTCACCAGCCACTATCTAGATTCAAACTGGACAATCAATAAAAAAATTTTAGGATTCTCTGAGATTCTTCATCCTCATGATGGCCCAGCCTTTTTGAGTGTATGATGAAAATCTTTCGAGAATATAAAATTCAAAATAAAATTTTTAGCGTCACATTCGATAACGCATCTAATAATGGAGTAGCGATCAATATGTTTGTTAGGAATATTAGAGACGCACCATTAGGAGAGATCTTTCATGTCAGATGCATGTGTCACGTGATTAACCTGATTGTTCAAGCGGGTATGAAGGTGTGTTCCCCCGCATTGGATAATATACGTAATGCACTAAAATATATTCACACTCCTTGCAGACAACAATAGTTTGGTAGTCTCTGTTTGTCTGCGAATCTTAAGAAAAAGAAATTTCAATAGGATGTGAGACATCCTTGGAATTACACGTACCTGATGTTAGAATCATATGTTGGATAAGAACACGTGATATCCGATTACGTCAATAGTAAGAGTGACGAACTTATTATTGACGACACTGACTGGGCTTCAAAAATTTTATTTATGAAATTCCTAAAGATTTTTTATGACACGACGAACATGTGTTCATCAGTTTATACGCCCACCACTTGCATTGTACTCCAGTGCATATGCAACATTAGTAGCATGTTTAGGAAGTATCAAGCTGACCCTACACTTAGCCATATGGTTGTAGAGATGGAAACCAAGTACTTGAAGTACTTGTCCACCATTCCATCTCTTTATTGCCTCGATGCATGCATGGACCCTAGGGTTAAGGTGGAAGGGGTAAAAAATACCCTGACTTACATTTTCTCGTGCATGAACTTGGAAGACCCACCTGAAGGGTTCATTCACGAGAAGTTGACTGACCTGTTCACATACAACGATACTAGGTATGGTGGTGGTAGTAGTGAGACTGTGATTACGAACATTGATACCTTATTCGGAGATGATGATTTTTCCATTCAGCTAGCGAGGGGGAAACGTAGGGGTGGACCATCACATAGGAGTGAGCTGTATCGATACTTAGATACTGATTACTGCTCAATCCTATCACATTCTGATTCTAAGAATCTTGATTTATTACAGTCGTGGAAATCATATGAGTCCACCTTTCCCATGCTATCTACGATAGCACGGGATCTACTCACTCCTCCGGTGTCGAGCGTAGCATCAGAGTCTGCTTTTTCTGTTGCAGTGAACATGATTTCGGATAGAAAATCGAGATTACGTCCAGATATTGTTGAGGCCTTGGCTTGTTTGAAGGATTGGGAGGATTCGAGATTTAGCATCCATGATCATGCTGGAGCTGGGACTAGGACAAGGACTGTGGTCACATCCACTGTGATGGCGGAGGAGTTGATTGCCGATGATGATCATCCATATGATACTGATCTTGATGTTGCGTCTGATGATTCTCATGATATGCTGATTGACGATTGATGATGATCTACTATTTTTTTTTTTCGATGTTTTTTTATTGATTGTACGCTTTGTTTGTACGTTGTGTTGAAACTATAATTTGTTTGGTTCGGACCTTCGGTTTCAAATGGATGATTGGTAATTTTTTATTTGTGTTGTTTATGTTTTTTTTAATTTCTATTTTTACTAACATAATATATTGATTTATTTTTTTTTGTTTTAATTTTTCATTTAAAAAGTAATAACTTTATCATATAATTAATAATTATAATAAAATTTAAAATAATTTGATATTATAAAAAAAATATTTAAACTTTGTTATTTTAATAAATTTTTAATTTTAACATTTTTAAAATTATAAATATATAATACTATACAATATCTAAAATTTTAAATATATTTTAATATTTTATAAAAAAAATTCTTTTTTTTCTGCCCCGAACAGCCTGGCCTGGCCCGTAGGGCCAGGCAAGGCCTAAGCGGGCCCGGCACGGCCTATCGTGACGGGCCAGCTTTTTTAAACCAGCACGAAAGCACGCTCATACTCCAAAAAATGGGCCGGGCCATTTGACACATCTACACCTATCTACCTATCTATCTATTTATATATATGTTTCTTTATCAATCAATCAATCTATCTATCTATCTATGTATCGATCATTCTATATGTATTTCTTACCTATCTATCTAGCTATCAATCAATCTATCTATATTTAGGTATATATATATATATATCTATCTATCAATCTTTATAACTATTTGTATATCTATTTGTTTATCTATCTGTTGACTTATATGTCTGTTTATTTCTTTTTTATTTGTATATCTATATATTTTTCTATCTATTTATCTACTTTCTATCTTTATGTCCATCTTTGTGTCTATCTTTTTATCTATCTATCTATCTATTTGTTTTTCAATGAATCTATCTATCTATTTATCCACTTTCTAACTATATATCAATCTATTTATTTATCTATCTTTCTAATTGTTTATCTATTTACCTATCTATTTGTGTATCTATCAGTCAATATATATGTCTATCTATTTTACTTTTATTTGTCTATATATCTGAGTATCAAAATGTCTATCTATTTTTAATATATCTATCTATCTTTTTGCATATCTATCTGTCTATCTTTATGTTGATCATTTTATCTTTCTATCCATCTAATTATGTATTAATTTGTCTAGCAATCAGTCAAATAATCAATTAATTTATCCACATATATATCTATCTATTTTTTTATCTATCTATCTATCTACCTATCTATCTATCTACCTATCTATCTATTTATCTATTTTCCTATATATATATCTACCTATTTATAAATCTATCTATCTATTTAACTATCAATCTATCTATATATCTATTTATTTATCTATCTATCTGTCTGCCTATCTATCTATCTATCATTCTATCTGTCTATTTATATATATCTATCTATCTATCTATCTATCTAGGTATCTATCTTTCTTTCTATCTATCCATTAATCTATTAGTCAATCAACTATCTATCTATCTATTTGTCTATCTAATAGACTATCTATCTGTATATATATATATATATATATATATATGTTTATATATTTGTCTTTTATTTGTATATCTATCTATCTATCTATATGTCTATCTATCTGTTTATCTATCTATTTTTCTTTTTGTCTATCTTTCTACCTATCTATTTTTTATCTATCTATCTATTTTTCTTTCTATCTTTATATCTATCTATTAATTTATCTATCTATCTATATATATGTTTATCAATTAGTCTATCTATTAGTCTAATAATATGGTAATCTTTATATCTAACTATTTGTCAATATATTTGTCTATTTATCTATCAATCAATATTACTATAAATTTGTCTATCAATCTGTCTATCTATTAATCTATTTATAAACCTATCTATTTATTTATCTATCTTTCTTTCTATATATCTTTTAATATATCTATCAATCTGTCAATTTTTTTTCCAATCTTTCTAACTATCTATTTGTCTATCTTTATATCTGTCTATCTTATATGAATACGTCTCTATCTATCAATCTTCATATCTATCTATCTATCTATCTATCTGCTTATCTGTTTGTCTGTCTACTTAGCTATATGTCTATTTATCCATATATCTTTCTATCTAACTAACTATCTATCTTTCTACTTATATATCTATCTATTTGTTTGTCTATATATCTACCTATCTATCTTTAAATTAATCTATATATCTATATATCTTTCTATCTATCTATCTATCTTTTAGTCTATCTATCTTTCTACCTATCTATCTTTAAATTAATCTATCTATCTATTTATCTATCTATCTATATATTTATCTGTCTATCTATTTCTCTATCAATATATATATATATCTGTCTATTAATCTATCTATTAATATATCTATCAATTTATCTATCAATCTATCTATAAATCTATCTATCAATCTATCTATCAATCTATCTATCAATCTATCTATCAATCTATCTATAAATCTATCTATCTGTGTTTCAAATTATCTATCAATCTATTTATCAATCTTTCTAATAATTTGTATATCAATCTACCTAGTAATCTTTCAATCAATTTATTTATTAATCTACATATCTATATGTCTATCTATCGATCTATCTATCTGCCTATTTATCTATTTGTCTATATATATATATACCAATCTATCTACCTATCTATCTATATATCTTTCTGTACATCTATATGCATATCTGTTTATCTATTTATCTATCTATCTGTCTATCGATATATTTATTTGTCTATCTGTCAATATATCAATCTATCCTATCTATTTATATGTATAAGTATTTTTCTATCTTTTCATCTATCTATTTGTCAATCTATATGTATATCTATCTATCTATCTTAATATTTAAAATAGCAGGTTGGAAGGAGGACCTACTGGGTTTCGGTGGTAGGATTACTTTAATCTCGCACTTTCTCCAGAGCATGCTGTTACATTTCTTAGCAGCTATTCATCCACCTAAGAAATTTATTAAGAAACTAGAAATGGACATGGCTAACTTTTTATGGGGGAAAAAAGAGGGTAAGTTTAAGCTTCACTCGAAGAACTGGGATGATATATGCTTCCCAAAAGAGGAGGTAGGTTTGGACATCATCAGACTGCAGGACATGGCCACAGCATGGGACTGCAAAGAATACTGGAAGTTAAAAGAAGGTGAGAGTATGTGGGCAAAGTTCAAGAAAGCTTTTTATGAAGGGTCTAGGACTAAGAGTCAAAATAAGGCT
Source organism: Sapria himalayana (assembly GCA_029783825.1). Lineage (NCBI taxonomy): Eukaryota > Viridiplantae > Streptophyta > Magnoliopsida > Malpighiales > Rafflesiaceae > Sapria > Sapria himalayana. Next base: position 68,696 of record JAREIK010000422.1, read on the forward strand.
TCAAATATTTGGAAATCAATGGAAAAACAAAAAGAAATAGTAGAATCACATTCGATATTGAAAAAAAGTTGATTGAAATGGATACTGAACCCACAAGGGAATTTTACTTTAAAATCATTAAAAGAACTAATTAGAAAGAAGATACCAGCACAAGCATTATTCAAATGGGCTTGGAAAGTGGACATCCCGCAAAAAATTAGTTTACTTACATGGAAAGTACTTGTTAAAGCTTTACCAGTAGATAGTAATATTAAAAGAAAAAAAATAAAAATGGCATAAAGATGTGACTACTGCTAGGAAGCAGTAAAATCTATTGACCATTTATTTTCGGAAGTAATGATAGCAGCAAAAGTCTGGAAAGAGTTGGAGAAATTGAACCAGATAAGTAGCAAATAGAAATGGTTAATAGAAAAAATTAAAAAATGGGGAACTTACACTTCAAGAAGTTCTGTTAGCAATTGGCTAACTCAAAATCTTCTGCATGTTGTTATTTGGAGTTTATGGAAAGCTCGAAACAAGAGTAGATTTGTGGGAATCAAAATGAACTCAGTTGAAATATTAAAAGATATTAGGAATGAAATCAGCAATATATCTAATATTAAACCCTTGAAAGGTGAGAAGATAGATATGGTTAGAAAACTCAAAAATACATGGTCACTCACTATTAATAAGACTAAGACACATAGGGTAAAGAGCATAAGTTGGAGTATGCCCCCGGAAGGAAAAATATCCCTTAACACTGATGGTAGCTTTAATCGGGATATAGAGGCAGGAGGAGGAGGAGGGGCAATAAGAGGTTCTCAAGGGAGTATCATTAAAGCATTCACTCTTTCAGGTAAAGCTTCCTCAGCTCTTCACTGAGAAATTATTGTATTAAAAAAGAGTTGTATATCTATAAAGATCTAGGCATTAATAACCAACAAATACATGTAGATTCATTGACTTTAGTTAATTTGGTAATGAAAAATGTATCGTTATGGAAGTATGAGAAGGAGATTGAAATAATAAAAAATTTTGTTAATGAATTAAATGCAAATATTTTACATATTTATAGGGAGGCCAATGCGCTAGTAGACTACCTTGCTAGAATAGGAATGAGTAAAGAGGATATTGAGTATATAGAGGGGACTATGCTAGAAAAACTAAAGGGATTGGCAAGACTGGATAAACTTGCCTTCCCATACCTAAGAGTGAAAAGGTAGGAAATTCGCTCTTATTTAAGCCTAGAATTTAAAAATATATAGGTGAAAAATTGTAAAATCTAATAATGAATTTAATCGTTATGGAGGGGTATAGTTTGCTGTGGGGAGGAATTTATGTCTACGCACTAGATATAAAAAGATCTAAGAGGAAATATAAATAAAGATAAGATACAACAGTGGTCTATTTTGGAATTGGCTCTTTATTTTGGTTTGCATTTTTGTGTTTTTCTGCAACACATGAAAAGCAAGAAGATCTGGCAGAAAGTCTGAACAAGTGTCTGTGTCAGTATATGTAATAGAGTCTGTATTGTATTGATGTCTGTAAAAGTCTATTTTTGGAATCATGTGTTATTTTATTTAAGTCAATAGGTACTAGGAACTGTTAATGTCTAGATTAGGAATCGGGGAGAAGAGTTGCTGCACTAATCAGATCATAACCAGTCCAAGGGGGGAAGAAGAAGGTGACTTCGGATTAAATGAATGGCAAGGGATTCGAGGAGCAGATAATGCCTCAAATTAGCACAATGGGAAAAACAGCAAAGAGGACTAAACGTTAGATTCAAGTGGATCAAACAAAAAGGTAAATAGAGGGAATAAGTTATACTCTGGAAATGCTTTATTTTCTTTGTTGTGGCAGGAATTTAGAGTTTATATATAAAATATCCAGCCAAAACAAGTGAAAGCAGGAATAAGGCAATATAGCACCTGATATAAAAAGTAGAGTGAAGCTAAATGGAAAAAGAAAAGAGAATAAAGATCAAGGAAAAATATGCAAAGGAAGGCCCAATTAGAAAGGAAACCTAGATGTTATGTTTCAATTAGGAAATTTACATGTAAATTAAAAGTTTTATTTTTTGAAAATGGGAAAGGATGTAAGAGGGGAAAGGATAGATGTAGCTTGTAAAAAGGGTATTGCTCTGCCAAAAGAAAGAGCTATAATTAATAAACAAATCTAAAAAGATATCTATCTTAATGTTTATCTATCTATCTATCTATCTGTCTAATAATATTTATATCTCTCTAATTATATATGTATCTTTCTATCTATCTAATTGTCTATCTAATTTTATATCTATCTATCTATCTAAATATCAATCTATTTATCTTTTTGTCTATCAATCTATTTATCAATCTGTCTATGAAAATGTCTATTATTCTATCTCTCAATCTATTTATTAATCTGATAGACTAATAGACATAAAGATAATTAAATAGTTAGACAAATAGAAAAAAAGATAGATAAACATATAGACAGATATAATGTTAGGTATTTAGTGAAATAGGTTGATAGAAAGATAAACATATAGATAAATTGAAAGATTGACAAATTAATAAATAGACAAATAGATACATAGACATATAGACAAATAGAAAGTTAGACATATGGATAGATATATTGATAGAGACATATAAATAAAAAGATATACATATTGATGGATATACTATTTATATATATATAGATAGATAGATATATTGACTTATAGACCAATAGATAGAAATAAAATTAGATATTTAGATGGATTGACAGATAAAAAGATAGATACTAAGATAGTTACATATATTAATAGATTAACATATAGACATATAAACAAATAGATAGATAGATAGTCATATAGCTAGATAGTTTGATAGATAGATATACAAATAGATATATTGATAGATAGATAGACAAATAAATAGATAGATAGATATATATATATATATATATAGGCAGAAAAAAAGATATACATACATACATATAGAAATATAGACGATAAGATAAATTGATTTATAGATAGAAAACACATAGACTTATAGAATGATAACCATAAAGGCATATAGAGAAATAAAGAGACAGTCATATAGTCAAATAGAGTGATAGATCAATATATAGATAAATACATATATAGATAGATAAAGAGATAGATAGATAGATAGATATATATAAAGATAGATATTAAGATACATAAATAGATATATAGATAAATAGATAAATAGATATATAGACATTTAAACACATATAAAGATAATCAGATAGATAGATAGACTTATAGACTAATAGAAAAATAGATAGTTAGATAGTTAGACAGATAAATAAATAGAGAGACAAATAGTTACTTAGTTAGAGAATTAGATAGATAGACACATAAATAGATATATAGATAGACAAATTGAAATATAGAAAGAAAGGTAGATATTCCTATAGAAAGATAGAAAGATAGACAAATAGTTAGATAGATTGATTGATTAAATGTTAAATAGATAGATTAATAGATATACAGATTAGTAAATTGACAGACAAATAAATAGATAGATAGATAAATAGATAGATAAATAGGTAGATAAATAAAGAGACATTTAGACTTATAAACTAATAGACTGATAGACTAATAGACTAATAAATAGTTTAATATGTAGACATATAAATAGAAAGATTTATATAGAAATAGATAGTTAGATAGATAAACAGACATATAGATAGATATATAGATAGAATGATTGATTTAATGATAGATTGATAGACTCATAGACATAAAGATAGTTAGATAGACAAATAGATAGAAAATTAGATAGTTACATAGGTATATAGATTTAAACATAGACATATAAAAATAGATATATAGATAGGTAGGCATATAGAAATATAGATCAATAGAAAGAAAGATATGAAAATAGATATATATTTAGTTAGAGGAATCTAAATACATATAGATAGGTAGACAGATAGACAAATAGATAATCAAATAGATTAATAGAGATATAGTCAAATAAAAATAAAGATAGATAGACAGATAGATAAATAGTCCTATAAGAAGATTGGTAGATATAGAGAGAGATATATAGATATATAGATATATACGCAAATATATAGATAAATAGATAAACAGATAAACAATAGAAATTTTAGATTGACAAAAAGTTAGATATATAGAGAGATAGATATGCAGATAATAGATAGATAGATAGATAGATAGGTAGATATATAGATAAACAAATAATAGATACATAGAGAGATATATAAATAGACATATAGACAGATACACATAAAGATAGATAGAATTATAGATAGATAGATAGATAGATATATTGAGATACTGATAGATAGATAGATAAATAGATCGACAGATATATAGATTCAAAGATAGATATATAGTTAGATTTATAGATATACAAATAGAAGGATAGACAGATAGGTAGACAAATAGATAGAAATATAAATATATAGATATAAAAATAGATAGATAGATAGACTGATAGATAGATAGATAGATAGGTAGATAGATAAATAAATAGATTAATAGATAAACACAAAAAAACATAGACAGCTAGAAAAGAGACAGACAAAAAAATAGAATCATACATAGATAAATATATTTATAGATAGATAGTTAGATAGATAAACAAACATAAGATAGATAGATAGATACAAATAATAAACAAATAGACATATAGTGAGATAGATGATTATGCTAATAGGCAACTAGATAGTTTGATAGAAAGACAGATAGATAATTACACATAGACACACATATTAAATCAAAATAGATAGTTTTTGACATATAGTTATGTATAGATTTTTATATCTATCTATAAAAATATAGATTTGATTTTTCCATATAAGATATATATTTCTATCATATTAAATCAAAATATAGATTTTTATATCTATCTAGATAGACAGATATTTATCTGTCTATCTATCTATCTGACTATATGTATTTCTATCATTTTTGTTTTTCGTTCAATCTATTTATCTATTTGTCAATCAGGTTGTTTATAAATCTATCTTATTATTTGTATATCTATCAATCTATTTGTCTATATATCTAGCTATTTATATTTCTATCTATTTATCTAACTATCTATATATCATCAATCAATAAATCTATCGAGCTATCTTTCAATCTATTTATCAATCTGTCAATCAATCTATCTATCAATTTTTCAATCAAATTGTTTATCTATATCTCTAACTATTTATTGATCCATTTGTCTATATATTTGTATAAATATCTATCTATTTATCTATCTACCTATATATCTATCTATCTATCTATCTGTATGTTTATCTATATATCTATCTATATATCAATCAATCAATCTATCTATCTATCTATGTATCTATCTATCTATCTATATTTCTATATATCTTCCTATCTTTTTATCTTGATTTATATCTATCTATTTGTCTATATATATGCATACCTATATATCAATCTATATAATAATCTATCTATCTATTTGATATATTGCTATCTATTTATTTATCTATCTATCTATCTATCTATCTATATATCTATCTGTCAATATATTATTCTATTTATCTTTATATCAATATGTCTATCTTTTATCTATCTATCTATCTAACTATATATATATATAAGTTTATCTATCTATCTAACTAACTATCTATCTATATATCTATATGTATATCTATCTGGCTATCTATCTTTTTATCTATATGTCTATCTATCTATCTATCGATATGTATATTTGTCTGTCTATCTCTCTATCTAACTATCTATTTATTTGAGTATCTATCAATCTGCTATCTAACTTTTTATTTATCTATTTGTATATGTATCTATATATCTATTTTTCTACCTATCTATCTATCTATTTATCTATCTTTATATATACAAACTATCTATCTATATGTCTATCTAGCTATCTATGTATATGTCTAATAATCTATCTATATGTCTATCTATATGTCTATATATCTTTCTATTAATCTACACTTTATCTATCTATCAATCTAGAATTTATCTACAAATCAATCTATTTTTCTTTGTATATCAATCATTATATCAATCTATCTTTGAGTCTGTGTATCTGTCTACCTATTTATCTATCTATCTATTCATCTATCTACTTATCTATGTATTTATCTATCTATCCGTCTGTCTATATATCTATCGATCTATCTATCTATCTACATATCTATCTGCCTGCCTATCTATCCGACAATCTATATATCTATCTTTATGAAACTCTATCTATCTAATAATCTTCATATTTTGATTTAATATGTATACATAAACTATCTTATATGGAAAAAATATATAAATATATTTTATATCATAAATTTCTAATTATCAATTTATTGATAATTACTAATATATTTATATCATAAAATATATAAATATATAATTACTAATAGAAATTTATTGATAATATAAAAATAGAAATTTATGTGTCTCAATAAATAGAAATTTATTGAGACAAATAGTTTATATATATAGATAGAGTTTATGACATCATAAACTCTATCTATATATATAAATATATGTTTTTCTATGTGATTATACATATAGATAGATATAAAATAGAAAAATATTTGCATGTCTATCTATCTAACTATCTATCTATCAATGTGTCAATATATCTATCTTTCTTTCTTTCAATATTTTTATCAATCTGTATATCAATCTATGAATAAATCTATCTTTCAATCTATCAATTAATCTGTCTTTCTACATGTCTATCTATCTATTTATCTATTTGCCCATCTATATTTCTATATATCTATCTATGTAGTTGTCTATATGCCTATTTATTTAACCATCTGTCTATCTATATATCAATATATATATATATAGCTAGCTATCTATTTGTCTATTTGTATGATAATTAATGTGTTTGTCTCTTCATCTATTTGTCCATCTATCTTTTTATATATTTATCTATCTTTTTATATATATTATGTGTACATATCTGAATGTCTATCGATCTTTTTATCAGTATATTTATTTATCTGTCTACTATCTAAGTGTCTATTTATATGGATATCTATCTTTCTGTATATCTGTCTATATATTTGACTGTATATTTTTCTATCAATCTATCTGTCCATTTATCTAATTATTTGTCTGTGTATATATATATCTTTCTGTCTATGAGTCTTTTTATTTATCAATTTATCTATTTGTCTATCTATTTGTGTATCTATGTGTATATCTTTTTGACTATCTATCTATCTTTCTATCTATATGTCTATCTATCTATCTATGTGTCTATCTATTCTATATATCTATATTTATATCAATATGTCTATCTATCTTTCTATCTATTTGCCTATGCATTTATAATTATATTTATATCTAACTAACTATCTATATGTCTATCTATCTAACTATATATATATATATATATATATATATATCTATATATATGTCAATATATTTATCTATCAATCTATCTATCTATCTATCTTTCTGTCCATCTATCTATCTATCTATTTGTCTATTAATCTGTCTAATAATTTGTCTATCAATCTATTAATCAATATGAGTAGTTATCTATCTATGTGTCTGTTTATCTATATATCAATCTTTCTGCCTATTTGTCTAATCGATCTATCTATCTATCTATCTATGTATCTATTTGTCTATCTTTAATTCTATCTGTCTATCATTCTATTTGTCTATCTATCTATGTATCTATCTATCTGTCTATTTGTCTTTCTATTTGCCTCTCTATCTATTTATATATCTCTCTATCTTTCTATCTATATGTTCATCATTCTGTTTGTCTATCGATTTATCTATAAATCTAAATGTATGTCTGTCTATCTATCTGTCAAAATATATGTATATATATATATATATCTATTAATATATCTATCAATTTGTCTATCAATAATACTATACATTTGTATATCTATATCTATATATATCTGTCAATCACTCTATCTATTTATATGTTTATCTCAAATCTATCTATCTATTTACTATTTATATATCTATATATCTATCTAACTATTTATCTATATATCTGTCAATCTATTTGTATGTCATTTTGTCAATCTATTTGTTTGTCTATCTGTCTGTCTATCTATCTTTTTATTAATCAGTGTATCTATCTGTATATCTATCTATCTATGTTTAAATATGTCTATCAATCTATCTATAAATCTATATATATATATATCTGTCTATCTATCTATGTATTTATTTGTCTATCTATCTACCTATGTATTAGTCTATCTATTTGTATGTGTATCTCTTTTTATATATGCCTCTCTATATGTCTATCTATTTGTATGTCTATCTACTAATCTATCAATGTGTCTATCTATCTGTTTATTTGTCGATCAATCAATCTATCTCTCTATCTGTCTATCTATCTGACAATCTATATATCAATCAATATATCGATTTTTCTATTTGTCTATTTATCTATCTATCTATCTATTTGTCAATGTATCTGTTTATCTATCTTTCTTTCTTTCTATCCATCTAATTATCAGTCTATCTTTGTATATATCTTTATATCTATCTATTTGTCTATCTAAATATCTATATATAAAAATATATCTATCTGTTTATCTATCTGTCAATCAATCTATAAATGTATCTTTCTATCTATCCATCTATCTATATATCTATTTGTCTATCTTTTTGTAAATCTATTTGTGTATCTATATGTCTATATATCTATTTGTCTATCTATCTATTTATCTATCTATCTGTTTGTCTATCTGTCTATCTATATATCTATATATCTTTCTTTCTAACTAGCTATCAATATATTCGTCTATATATTTATTATGTATCTTTGTATCTATATATGTAATAATCTGTCTTTGTAAAAGTCTATCGATCTTTCTATATATTTGACTTTTTATTTTTTATCTATTTGTCTATCTATCTGTCTATCTATATGTCTATCGACATGACTATATATCTATCTATCTATTTATCTATCTATATATCTATCTATCTATCCATATATATATATATATATATATATATATCTATCTTTATGTATGTCTATTTATCTTTTTATATATCTTTGTATCTATGCTTCTATTTATTTGCTACCAATCTGTCTATCTATCTATTTATTTGTATATTTATCTGTATGTCTACCTATCTGTATAACTATTTGTCTATCTATCTGTATGTGTATATGTCTATATATATATATATATGTGTCTATATGTCAATCTATTTGTATATATATCTGTCTATCTATCTATCTATCTTTCTATCTGTCTATTTATATGGCTGTCTATCTATTTTTTATATGTCTATTATATGTTTATCTATGTGTCTATCTGTCTGACTATCTATCTGTCTAATTTTTGTCTATCTATATATCTATATATCTATCTATCTATAGATATAATTATCTGTCAATCTATATATCTATCTACCTGACTATCTATCTACCTATCTATCTGTCAATCTTTCTATCTATATATTTATCTATCTATCTATCTATCTTTCTATTTATCTATTTGTTTATCTATCAGCCTATTTATCTATTTATCTATCTATCAATCAATCTATCTATCTATCTACCTATCTATCTTTTATCGGTCTGTCTATCTATATATCCATCTATCTATCTATTCAGTTATCTATCTATCTATCTATCTATTGAGCTGTCTATCTATGTGTCAATTAATATGCCTATTTATTTGTCTATCTATATGTCTATCTATTCGTCTCTCTATCTATCTATCTATAAATCAATCAATAAATCAATCTATCTATCTATATGTGTATATATCTATCTATATATCTATCTATCTTTCTCTCTAACTATCCATCTATATATTTTTCTATCTATCAAATTATCTATTTGTTTATCTATTTGTCAATCAATTTGCCTATAGATTTTTTTATCTATCTATCTATCTGTCTGCCTATATATATATATATATATATCTATCTATCTATCTATTTATCTATCTGTCTATCTATTTGTCTACTGATCTATCTATCTATCTATCTATCTATCTTCTATCTATCTATTTATCTATTTGTTTATCTATCTACCTATTTATCTATTTATCAATCAATCAATCTATCTATCTATCTATCTATCTATACCTATCTATCTTATATCGGTCTGTCTATATATATATATATATATCTATGTCTTTATGTATGTCTATTTATCTTTTTATATATCTTTGTATCTATGCTTCTATTTATTTGCTACCAATCTGTGTATCTATCTATTTATTTGTATATTTATCTGTATGTCTACCTATCTGTATAACTATTTGTCTAACTATCTATCTATCTGTATGTGTATATGTCTATATATATATATATGTGTGTGTGTTTCTATATGTCAATCTATATGTATATATATCTGTCTATCTATCTATCTTTCTATCTATCTATCTATATGGCTAACTATCTATTTTCTATATGTCTATTATATGTTTATCTATGTGTCTATCTATCTGACTATCTATCTGTCTAATTTTTGTCTATCTATATATCTATATCTATCTATCTATCTATAGATATAATTATCTATCAATCTATATATCTATCTACCTGACTATCTATCTACCTATCTATCTGTCAATCTTTCTATCTATATATTTATCTATCTATCTATCTTTCTATTTATCTATTTGTTTATCTATCAGCCTATTTATCTATTTATCAATCAATCAATCTATCTATCTATCTATCTACCTATCTATCTTTTATCGGTCTGTCTATCTATATATCCATCTATCTATCTATTCAGTTATCTATCTATCTATCTATTGAGCTGTCTATCTATGTGTCAATTGATATGCCTATTTATTTGTCTATCTATATGTCTATCTATTCGTCTCTCTATCTATCTATAAATCAATCAATCTATCTATCTATATGTGTATATATCTATCTATCTTTCTCTCTAACTATCCAACTATATATTTTTCTATCTATCAAATTATCTATTTGTTTATCTATTTGTCAATCAATTTGCCTATAAATTTTTTTATCTATCTATCTGTCTGTCTATATATATATATATATATCTATCTATCTATCTATTTATCTATATGTCTATCTATTTGTCTACCGATCTATATATATATCTTTCTATCTATCTATCTTTCTATCTATCTATTTATCTATTTATTTATCTATCTGCCTATTTATCTATTTATCTATCAATCTATCTATCTATCTACCTATCTATCTTATATCAGTCTGTCTATATATATATATATATATATCTATCTATCTGTCTATTCAGTTGTTTATCTATCTATCTATTGAGTTGTCTATCTATCTGTCAATTGATATGCCTATTTATTTGTCTATCTATTCGTCTTTCTATCTATCTATAAATCAAGCAATCTATCTATCTATAAATCTATCTATCTTTCTCTCTAACTAGCTATCTATATATTTTTCTATCTATCAAATTATCTATTTGTTTATCTATTTGTCAATCTATTTGCCTATAGATTTGTTTATCTATCTATCTGTCTGTCTGTCTATATATCTATCTATCTATTTATCTATATGTCTATCTATTTGTCTATCGATCGATCTATCTATCTGTCTATCTATCTGTTTATCTATCGGTCTATATATATATATATATATATATTTATCTATCTATCTATCTTTTTATCTGTCTATCTATCTATCTGTCTATCTATTTATCTATCTATCAATCTCTCTATCTATCTATCAATCTACCTATGCATATATGTATTTGTCTATATATCTATCTATCTATATGAATTTATGTATGTCTATATGTTTGTCTATCTATTTTCATACTATTCTATCTATCTCTCTATCTATTTGTTTATCTATCTGTATGTTTATCTATCTATCTATCTATTTCTCTTTATCTATCTATCTGTATACCTATATATCTATATATCCTTTTATCTGTATATCCATCTCTCATTCTATCTGTCTATCTATATGTATATTTGTCTATCTTTTTTTCTATAAATCTGTCTATCTATCAATCTTTTTATCTAACTTTCTTTCTATCTGTCTATCTGTCTATCAATCTATCTGTCAATCTATTTGCCAATCTATATGTCTATTTATCTATTTTTTAAACCTTCTTTCAATTTATCTCTCAATTTGTCTATTAGCCTGTCTAACAATCTATATATCAATTTGTCTATCAATCTGTCAATGTGTCCATCTATCGGTCTATCAATCTATCTTTATCTCGGTATGTCATCTATCTATCTATTTTTCATTATATATGAGTATCTATCTGTCTCTCTATTTGTCTATCTATATTTCTATCTATCTATCTATCTGTTTATATGTCTGTCAATCAATCAATCAATCTTTATATTTATGTATTTGTCAATATATTTGTTTATCTATTTGTCTATCTATCTATCTAAATGTCTATCTACTTGTCTATATGTATGTCTATATATTTGTCTATCTTTTTTTCTATTTATTTATTTATCTATCTGTCTATCTATTTGTCTATCTTTGTGTCTATTTATCTATTTTCCTATCTTTCTATATGTCTATCTATTTGTCTATCTCTCATTATAACTATCTATCTATCTGTTTGTCAACGTATGTGTCTATCAATCTATCTACCTGTCATCTTATCTGTCTATCTATCTATTTGTCTATCTAATTGTGTATCTATCTATCTATCTATATTTTTATCTATTCATCTATCTATCTATCTTTATGTTTCTCTGTTTGTCTATTTGTTAGTCTATTTGTCTATCTATCTATCTATCTATATGTCTAAATATATATATATATATCTATCAATATGTGTAATAATCTACCAATCAATATGTCTATAAATCTTACAATCTATCAGTCTATTAATTTATCTATCAAACTATCTTTCAATCTATTTATCTATATGTCTCTTTATTTGTTTATCTATCAATTTTTCAATATGTCTATCAATCTGTCTATCAATCTATCTATCCATCTGTATATCAATTTGACTTTCAATCTATGTATCAATTTGACTTTCAATCTATGTATCAATATGTCTATAAAAATATCTATCAATATGTCTTTTAATTTATATATCTATATATCTACATATCTATTTATTTATTAGTCTCACAATCTGTCTATTTATTTATCTATTTATCTATCTATCTATCTATTTATCTATTTGTGTATATGCCTATCTATCTATCTATTGATTGATCTATCAATCATTCAATCCATCCATCAATCAGTCTGTCTATTTGTATGTATATCTATCTTTCTATTTGCATATCTATTTATCTATTTATCTATCTATCTATCGATATGTTTACTTGTGTTTATTTTTATATGTCTATCTATCTCTCTATGTATCTATCTATTTATATATCAATCTGTTTATGTGTATATCTATCTATCTATCAAGCTATTTATATGACTGTCTATTTGTTGTCTATTTGTATATCTTTTTGTGTGTATATCTCTCTCTCTCAATATGGCTATCTATCACATTGTTTACTAGTCTATATCATTGTTTATCTATCTATCTACCTATCTATTTGTATATTTATCTATCTATCTATATATCTGTCGATCTGCCTATCTGTCTATATATCTATATGTGTATCTACCTATCTATCTACCAATTTTTTTATCTGTCTACCTATTTGCCTACCTATCTATCTATCTTTCTGTCTATTTACCAATTTATCTATTTGTCTACCTATTTATCTGTCTATTTATCTATTTGTCTATCTGTATGCCTATGTGTCTATTTATTTTTTATCTATCTATCGATGTACCTATATGGCTGTCTATCAATCTGTCTATATATATATATATATATCAATCAATCAATCAATTAATCTGCAATTCTATATGTCCATCTATCTTTATATCTTTTTGTCCATCTAACTGTATATATATATATATATATATATATATTATATTTCTATTTATCGATCTATCTATGTGTTTCTATCTGTCAATCTTTTGATTTGTCTAAAATTCTATATATCTATTTGTATATCTATCTATCTATATATCTATATATTTATCTCTCTCTATTTGTCTATCTATCTATCTATTAATATGTTTATTAATTTAACTATCAAAATATCTACCAATCTATCTATCAATCTATCAATCTATCTAATTATATATATATATATATATATATATATATATATATCTATCTATCTATCTATCTATCTATCTATCCATCTATCAATCTATCAATTTGTCTATAGATCCATTAATCAATAAATCTATCTATTTATCTATGTGCCTATCTTTTTGTCTATCTGTCTGTCTATCTATTTGTCTATCTTTCGATCTATGTGTCAATATATTTATTTATCTAACTATCTATCTGACTATCTATCTATTTGTCTATCTATGTATTTATCAATCTGTTTATTTATATCTCTATCTATCATTTTTTTATATATCAATCAATCAATCTGTCTATCTAACTATCTATTTATATGTCTATCTATCTATCTATCTATTTGACTGTCTATCTATCTATCTATTTGATTGTCTATCTATCTATCTATTTAAGTATCTATCTATCTGGCTATTTATTTGTCTATATTTCAATCTATTTATTTGTCTATCTATCTATCTATCTATTTGTCTATCTATTTATCTATATATCTATTTGTCTATCTATCTATATATATGTCTAACTATATATCTAATAATCTATCTATCCATCATCTATCTAACTATCTACCTATCTACCTATCTATAGGTCTATCTATTTGTAAATTATCTATTTATTTTCAAATATATCTATATGTTAATCTATATGACTATCTATCTATCTATCTATTTGTATATCTATATGTTTATCGATCTATCGATCTGTCTATCTATTTTTATGTCTATCTATCGATCTACCAATCTATATAGATATATATCTCTTTATCGAAATACCTATCAATCTATATACTTAACTATATGTCTATATGTCTGTCTATCATTCTATATATTAACTATCTATCTATTTATCTATTTATCTATCAGTCTATATATCTATCAGTCTATCTTACAATCTGTCTATCTTATAATCTATATATCTATCTGTCTATCTATAGGTCTAACTATTTGTCTATCCATCTATCTATTTATATATATTTCTATCTTTTAATCTATATGTCTATCTTTTTGTTTATATATCTATTTGTATATAAATATGTCTATTATCTAAATATATGTCTGTCTATTTTTATGTCAATCTGTCTATCTATCAGTCTTTATATATGTCTATCTATCAAACTACCTATCTATCTATTTACTTAACTATATGTCTAACTCTCTATCTCTTTCTGTATATCTGACTATCTATCTATCTATCTAACTATTAGTTTATCTATCAGTCTATATATCTATCGGTCTATTTGTTTGTCTATCTACCTATCTTTCTATCAATTTGTATTTTTATCTATTTTACCATCTTTATGTATATCTGTCTATCTAACCATATGTATATCTATCTGTCTATCACTCTATTTATCAATCAAACTATCTATCTATCTATTATATCTATATATCTGTCTGTCCATCTATCTATCTGTCTATTTATCTATTTATATGTATGTCTTTCTATTTTTTCTATCTATCTGTCTATCTAACTATTTATCTATTTGTCTATCTATCAGTCTGTCTATTTGTCTATCTGTCTATCCATCTATCTATCTATATATCTATCTGTCTATCTGTCTATCCAACTATCTATCTATCTATTTATCTATCTGTTTATATGTATATATATCTATATATCTATCTGTTGTCTAATTGACTATCTATTTGTCTATTTATCTATATGTCTATAAATCTATGTACTAGTATATCTGAATATTTATTTGTATGTATATCTATTTGTCAATCTATCTGTCTATCTGTCTATTTATCTATCTTTCTCTCTATCTATTTTGTCTTTCTGTCTATCTATTTGTCTATGTATCTATCTATATATATGTCAATCTATCTTTCTATCAATCTATCTATTTATCTATCTAGATGTCTATCTATCTGTATATCTTTCTATGTATATATCTAACTATCAATCATTCAATCAAACAATCTGTTTGTCTATCTATGTGTCTATATAACTAAATACATATCTATATATTTATCTATCTAGCTATCTATATATTTATTTATCTATCTATCTATCTATCTATATATCTGTTTATCTATCTATCAATCTAAAAATTTTTCTATCTATATATCAATTTATCTCTCTGTCTATCTACCTACATATCTATCTGTCTGTCTACCTACTTGACTCTCATCCTTTCTATTTATTTATTTTCTATGTGAGTATCTATATATCTATCATTCTGTCTATCAATCAATCTATCAATTTAACTATAAATTTGTCTATCAATCTATCTATCAATCTTTCTATAATTGTGTCTATCAATCTGTTTAATAATCTATCTATCAATCTACGTATAAATATTAGTACAAATCTATCTATCTATCTATCAATAAATCTTTCTATTAATCTATCAATCAATCCATCTATCAATTTAATTATCAATCTGTCTATTAATCTGATTCTATATCTATCTATATATTTATCTATCTTCCTATCTATCTATCTATTAATCAATAAATCTATCTATCTATATGTCTAACTTTCTCTCTATCTATACATCTATCTATCCATCTATCTATCCATCTATCTATTTGTCTATTTAACCGTCTGTCTAACTATATCTGTATCTATCTATCTTTCTATATATCTATATGGTTATTTATCTGTATAACAATCTACCTATCAATTTGTTGATACATATTTTTTTTATTTGTCTATCTTTTTGTTTAACTATCTTTGTATCTATCTAAAAATATAGATATATATATATATATATTTCTATTTATCTATCTATATATTTATATATTTATATATCTATCTATCTATCTACCTATTTATATGTTGATCAATTTTTCTATCTATCTATATATCTATCTATTAATCTGTCTATAAATCTTTCTATCAATCTATCTTTTAATATATCTATCAATCTAATTATCAATCCGTATATAAATTTGTATATCAAGCTATCTAGTATTCTGCCTATCTATATTTCTATCTAACTGCCTGTTTATATGTCTATTTATTTATCTATCTATCTGTCTATCTATCTATCTATCCAACATTTATCTATCTATCTATCTATTAATCTATCCATCAATCTGTCTATCTATGTGTCTATAAATCTATCTATCTAATTATTTATATATCTATATATCTTTCTTTCTTTCAATCTATAATATATTTATATATCTCTCTATCTTTTTAACTAACTAAAAATCTATCTATATATCTGTCTGTCCATCTATCTATTCGTCTGTCTGTCTGTTTACCTATCTGTGTATCTTTCTTTCTATTTATCTATGTATCTATCTATCTATGTATATGTCTATAAATTTATCTATGATTCAATCTTTCAATCTATATATAAATATGTCAATAATCTGTTTATCTATCTATCTATAAATTAGTATATCAATATGTCTATTAATCAAACTATCAATCAATCAATCTATCTATATATAAATTTATGTATAAATAAGTCTATTAATCTGTGTATCAATTTGTTAATAAATTTGTCTATTAATCTATCTATCAATTTAATTATCAATCTTTCTATCTGAATATATATCTATCCATCTATATATCTGTCTATCTATATGTCTAACTATTCATCAATCTTTCAATCTATTTATCCATCTTCTATTTGTTTATCCATCTTCTATCTGTTTATTTATCAGTCTATCTATGTATCAATCTATCTATCTGTCAAACTATATGTATATCTTTCATTCTAACTAACTATCTATCTATATATCTATTTATGTATCTATTTGTCTATCTAACTATTTGCCGATATATATATATATATATATATATATATCTATCTATCTATCTATGTATCTCTATTTATTTATATATCTATCTATCTATCTTTGTTTCTATCTATATATTTATTTATTTATATAAAACTATCTATTTATTTGTATATCTATCTATATATAAATATAACTATATATATATATATATATATATATATATATATATCTATTTGTCTATCTTTTTGTCTATCTTTGTCTCTATCTATCTAGCCATCTTTCTTTCTATCAATCTATCTGTTTGTCTATCAATTTGTCTATATTTCTATCAAGCTATCTATCTATCTTTCTACCTATTTATCTATCTATCTACCTTTCAATCTATCTATCTATTAATCTGTTTATCAATCTATCTATCATTCTAACTAACAATCTATCTTTCAGTCTAATTATCAATCTTTCTATAAATCTAACTATATATCTTTTTATCTATTTGTCTATTTATCTGCCTATCTATCTATCTATATATGCGATTGTCTATCTCTTTGTCTATTTATATGAGTATCTATCTATTTTTCTACTATCCATCTATTTGTCCATATAACTATCCATCCATCTATATATCTTTTATCTTTCTATCAATCTAAGTATCTACATATTTGTCAATCTATCTATTTCTCTATCTATCAGTCTATCTATATGTCTATCATTCTATCTATCTATGTGTCTATCTATCTATATATCAATTTGTCAATTTGTTTAACTATCTATGAATCGATATGTGCATAAATCTATTTATTTATTTGTCTATCTATCTAACTATCTATCTATCTATATATCTATCTATCTATTTTTTTTCTATTATATATATATATATATATATATATATATCTATCTATCTATTTATTTGTCTATCTATCTATATGTCAATCCATCGATATTTCTATCTATATGGTTGTCTATCTATCTGTCTAGCTATTTATTATTCTATCAATCTATATGTCAATCTATAAGTTAATCTATATGGTTGTCAATCTATCGCTCTATCTTTCTAGCTATCTATTTTTTTGTATATATCTCAGTCAAAAATTTTTTTATCTATAAATTTATCTATCTTTCTGTTTGTTAGTCTATCTATCTGTCAATCTATCTATATATCTATCAGTCTATCTATTTATCTAACTATTTATCTACCTATCTATATATCTTTGTATCTATCTATCTATCTATCCGTCTATTTATCTGTCTATCTATCAATCTATCTATCCATATAATTATCCATCTTCAATCCATCTATCTATCGATCTATGTCTCCAATATATCTGTCTAATTATGAATATATTTATCCATCTATCTTTCCATCTCTCAATTCATCTATCTATCTTTCAATCTATCTGTCTATCTATCCATCTATATATTAGTCTATGTATATGTCTATCCATCCGTCTATCTATCCATCAATATATACATCTATCTATACTTATATCTATATGACAATCTATTCATCAATTTTTCCATTTATCTATCCATCTATCTATCTATTAATTTATCTTTTTGTGTATCTATCCATTAATTTATCAATCTATCTATCCATTTATCTTTCCATCTATCTATCTATCTATCTATATATCTATTTATCCATCTTTCTATCTTTCTATCTGCCTATCTATCTATCTATTTATCCATCTTTTTATCCATCTATCTATTTGTCTATCTATCAGTTTATCTATTTGTCTATCTATATTAATATTTATTTATCTAACAATCTATCTTTGTGTCTATCTATCTATTATATATCTATTTATATACCTATCTAACTATCTATCTATCTATCGATCTATCTATCGATATGTCTATCTATTCATCTATCTATATGTCTAACTATCTTTTTAGTAACTGTCTATATATCTATCTAATCTATCTGTCTATCTATCTATCTTTCTTTCTTTCTTTTGAACTATTTGTCTCACTATGTGTCGATCTATCTATCTATGTATTTGTTTGTATGTCAATCTATCTATCTATTTATTTGTTTGTCTGTCTTTCTATCTACTTATCTATCTATCTATCTATTTGTCAATATATATATTTCTATGTATCTATTGATTAAATTATCAAACTAATTATTTGTATATATATATATTTATATCTATCTATCATTCAATCTTTCTGTCTATCTTTATATCTGTCTATCTATCTATCTATCATTTTCTCAATCTATCTATCTATCAATAATTCAATCTATCTATCTATATCAATCAATCTATCTATTTGTCTATATATCTTTCTATCTATATATCTATCTTTCTGTCTATCTATTTATCTATCTTTTTCTTTCTTTATATCTACATATCTATCTATCTATCTATCTTTTTAACTCTCCATCATTCTATCCCTCTATATTTTTATCTATCTATCTATCTATAAGTCTTTCAATCCATTTATTTATCCATTTAACTATTCACAAATCTTTTCGTCTTTATATCCATCTATATTTCTATCAATTTTTCTATCTATCCATCTATCTATTAGTCTATCTATCTATTTATCAATATGTCTATTTATCCGTCAATATATCCATCTTTTTATCCATTTTTCTATACATCTATATATCCTTCTATCTATCCATCTATCTATCCTTCTATCTATCCTTCTATCTATCTATCCATCTATCTATTACTCTATCTATCCAAAAATTTATCCATCTATCTTACTTTCTATCTGTCCATCTATCCATCTATCTATCCAACTATCTTTTCATATATCTTTCCATCTTTTTATCCTTCTATATATTTATTTATCTTTCCATATATCTATCTGTCTATCTTTATATCTTTTTATCTATGTTTCTATCTATCTATATATTTGTATGTCTATCTATTTATTTACCTATCATTCTATATGTCTTTCTATATGTCTCTCTATCGGTCTGTCTATATGACTATCTATATATGTTTATCTATTAGTCTATCTCCTTATCTTTCTATCTATTTGGCTATCTATCTGTCAGTCTATCTAACTATCTATCAGTGTGTATATCTATTTATATATTAATCATTCTATCTATCTGTTTGTGTGTGTGTATATATATATATATATATCTATCTATCTGTCTTTCTATATATCTGTCTATATATCTTTCTATATGTCTATCTGTCTATCTATCTATTTCTTTGTGCATCTGTCTATCTATTGGTATACCTATCTATCAATCTATCTATATATCTATCTATATATCTATCTATCGATGTATCTATCTATCCATCTATTGGATTGTCTAGTTGTATATCTATCTATCTATCTATTTGTTTGTCTATCTATCTGTCTATTTGTCTACCTATCGGGTTGTCTATCTATATATCAATCTATCGATCAATCTGTATATATGTCTATCTGTCTATATATCTATCTATCTATATATCATTATGTCTATCTGTCTATTTATCTATCTATCTGTATGTCTGCCTATCTATTTGTGTATCTATCTATCTATTTGTCTCTCTACGAATTTATCTATCTACCTATCAATCTATATCTTTTTCTATCTGTTTATCTATTTTTGTCTATTTATCTATTTATCTAGGTGACTATCCATCTATTTATCCGTATGTCTGTCTGTGTATAATTTTGTCAATCTACCTATCTAGCTATATATTTATCTGTCAATCTATGAATCTTTCAATCGAGATATCTGCCTATCTTTTGGACTATCTGTTTGTCTATGTGTCTGTCTATGTGTATGTCTATGTGTCTATCTATGTGTCTATCTATCTATTTATCTATCTGTCTATCTCTCAATCAATCTATCGATCTATATATCTATCTATCTATCTATTTATTTGTCTAACTATATGTCTATATTTGTGCCTCTTTAAATTAAAATCTTTCTATCTAACTATATATCTATCTATCTGTCTTTCATTTTATATATCATTCTATCCATCTATTTATCTATATATCTATTTATCTATTTATCTATCTTTCTTACTATCTATCTATCTCTCTATCTATCTATCTAAGTAACTATCTATCTATCTGTCTATCTGTCTATCTATCTATCTATATGTCTGTCTATCTATCTATCTCTCAATCTCTCTAATTATCTCTCTATCTATTTGTATATATAACTGTCTATCAATCTATATGTTTATTTATTTGTCTACCTATTTATATATCAATCTATCAATCTATTTGTCTATTTAATTTTCAATATATCTATCTATCTATCTACCAACTGATCTATCTATCTGTCTATCTATATATCTATCTATCTATCTTTATCCATCTTTCTAACCATCTATCTATCCATCTATTTTTCTTTTTATTTATCCACTAATATATCCAACCTTTATATATATATATATATCGTCTATCTATCCATCTATCTATCAATTTCTCTATCCATATATATATATATATATATATATATATATCCATTTATCTATCTCTCTCTATTTGTTTGTCTATTTGTCTTTATATCTATCTGTTGATGTGTTTATCTATCTATCTATCTTTCTGTATATCTATCCATGTCTATATCTATCTATCTGTCTATCTATCTATCTATCTGTGTCTATATATATATATCTATCTGTCTATCTATCTATCTATCTATGTCTATCTATATGAATATCTGACTATCTTTCTGTCTGTCTATGAGTCTATCTATCTATCTATTTATTTGTCTATCTATCTATCTATCTATATATATATATGTCTTTCAATCTGTTTGTCTATCTGTTTATCTATTTATCTAACTATATGTTTGTTAATCTATCTATATATCTATTGTCTATATATCTTTCTATCCATCTATCTATATGTTGGTCTATCTGTCTATTTTTTTGTGTGTCTATTTAAGCTATATCTTTTTTATCTATCTTTCTTTCTATCTGTCTATCTGTCTATCTATATGTCTAGCTATCTGTCTGTATATATGTCTAGCTTTCTATCTATCTATCTATCTATCTTCTTACTTACCTATCTGTCTATCTATATATTTTCTTACCTACCTATTTTTCTATCTATCAATCTTTGTTTATCTCAATCTATCTATTTGTATATCTAACTACTATAAGATGAACGAAAAAATTCTAGTCCCATGCAAATGCAGGTTTGGTCTTGACACTCTTATTTTGTGTAGATCTGTGTTGTCACAATTCAGATCTACGACTGCTTTTTATAGATCATCGGTGGATTTCAACAATTGAAATGTTAATAGCCATTACATTTCCTAAATTAACCTACCAGTGTGGACAAATTAAATACCATGCAACCTATTGTCATTTCACCTTTCATTTCCCTTTTTTAGGACTTTTTAACTTTTTTATAATTAACCATGGACTGATGCATGAAGGTGGGCAACACAGAAGAATATTTTGATGGGAAGTTCACTAGAAATCTTGGAGTATTCATGATTCAGTAATTTCAAAATAAGCTCATGATTATCTCGTTGTGTGAAATTTCTACCAAATGGCAATTTGTGTTGCATGCTCTAGTCTATCTATTAATCAGTGGCATAGTGTTGTGATCTTTATTGTTTTGTAAATTTACTATGTTATGCTCCGAGGACAAAGAACTAGAAGATGCTAACCATGCCTGAGAGACCTATATGTGTGTTTTTAAGCCTTAGATTATTTTCTTTTGTTGTCTTTGATGGTATGTGTATTTGCATGAAAGTACATGTGTATGTGTCATCTGAGGCTATGTGATTATATATACGTACATATAATGCTATAGTATATACGTATGTATAAACTACAAAATATATGTATGTATATATTGAGTATACATACATATATACTATAGTATATTCATATGTATATTCATATGTATATACCAAGTATATATGTACGTATATTACAAGTATATACATAAGTGGGTGCTAATATTTTTGTAGACATGTATATATTGTAATACATACACACCCATTTACACACAAACACACACACACACACATGTTTGATATATATAATTGCTTGGGCTGGTCTAGTCATCATTGTGCATTGCTTACCAATGTAGGTCATAAAAGTAATGGGTATTAGATCTACCCCAAAGTCGTGGCAAAAAAATATTTCTAGTCCAGGCTAGCTAGGCAGATAGAGGTTGGTCTTAAATCTCTTAGTAATTGTGTAGATATGTAATTTTAACATGGTACAATGCGTATGTATGAGAAAATAAGTTTTCTTGCTGTAGGTTATGCAGTCATTGGTTCTAATTGTACAAGGTCTTAGAAGGATGATTGATGATGATGCTCGTGTAGTGCCATGTAATTTTATTAGATTACACAAAACTATATTCAATCAGAATGAAAAATGTAACATTACCTGATTTTTATAGGCAGAGAGTGCGAAGAGGAATATCGGGTCCTATTTTGTGAGAAGTAGCTTGCCTACTCATCAAAAACTCTCTCAATTGAAAAGGAGTGGTTGGCAGGAAAGTTCATTAGTCGAGCATCATCACCCGCCCCACTTTAATTATCAGCAGCTATAGTAGCAACAGTAGCAATATATACGTGTGTATATACTTGGTATATACGTAAGTATATACTATAGTATATAAGTACATATATACTGAGTATATACATATGTAAATACTATAGTATATATGTATGTATATACTTTAGTATATATGTACGTATATACTCAGTATATATGTACGTATATACTCAGTATATATGTAGGTATATACTATAGTAAACATGTAGTATTATATATATATGTCTATCTATTTATCTATCTTTCTGTCAATTTTACTATATATCTATCTATCTATCTGTCTGTCTGTATATCTATCTGTATATCTACTAATCCATCTATATATCTATCAATATATCTTTCTGTGCATCTATCCATCAATCTATATATTTGTCTATCTATGTGTCTATCTATATGTCTATCTATCTATCTATCTATATATCTATTTATCTATTTATATATCTTTTTGTCTATCTATTTGTCTATATATTTTTTTATCTATATGTTTATCTATCTATCTATCTATATATCTATCTGTCTAATAATCTTTAAATCTATCTAACTATTTGTCTATCAATTTGTCGATCAATCTATCTATCAATATGTCTATCAATCTGTCTATCAATATATCTATCAATATATCTATCAATCTATCTAAAACTCTATCTATCAATCTATCTATTTATCTGTATATCTATCTATATCTTTATCTATCTATCTATCTATCAGTCTATTTATGTCTCTATCTATCTATATTTCTATATATCTATCTATCGATCGATCTATCTATCATTCTATCTGTCTGTCTATCTGTCTATCTATCTATCTTTCTATTTATCTATCTCTTTATCTATTTTTCTATATATCTGTATATCTATATACCTATCGATCTTTTTGTCTACATATCTATTTATCTATATATCTATCTATTTATATGTCCATATCTCCATCTATCTATCTATTTAAATATTAATCTATCTTTATATCTATCTGTTTTTCTATCTATATGTCTATCTATATATCTATTTATCTATCTTTCAATGAATCAATCAATCTATCTATCTATATATCTATC
Organism: Sapria himalayana; assembly: GCA_029783825.1. Taxonomy (NCBI): domain Eukaryota; kingdom Viridiplantae; phylum Streptophyta; class Magnoliopsida; order Malpighiales; family Rafflesiaceae; genus Sapria; species Sapria himalayana. The sequence continues at coordinate 93,993 of JAREIK010000422.1, forward strand.
TGTCTATATATGTATCTATGTATCTATCTATCTGTCTACCTGTCTATCTATCTATATATCTATTTATTTATTTAGTTGTATATCCATCTGTCTATCTTTCTAACAATTTGTCTATCTATATGTCTATCAATTTGTCTATCAATCTTTCTATTAATATGTCTATCAAACTATCTATCAATCTACCTATCATCCTGTATATAAATCTATCTATCAATCAATCTAACAATCTATCTATCTATTTATCTATATATATGTCTGTCTATTTATCTACCTATCTATCTACTATCTATCTACCTATCTATATGTCTTTCTATCTATCTATTATATGTATAACTATCTAGTTATCAATCTATCTAGCTATCTGTGTATTTATTTGTCTATCTTTCTAACTATCTACCTATCTATTTAGCTATCTATTTGTCGATTTATTTGTATATCTTTCTTTCTATCCTTCTATATAACTATCTGTCAATCAATCAATCAATTAATCGGTCAATCAATGTCTACCTATATGTTTATCTATCTATCTATATGTCTAACTATCTATCTAACTACCTGTATATCTAACTATCTATTTAAATTTTTGTCTTTCTATTTTTCTATCTATATGTCTATCTATCCATCTATGTATCTAATTCTCTGCCTGTCTATCTATTTGTCTATCTATCTATTTATCTACTTGTCTATCACCATGTCTATTTATCTATCTATCTATTTGTCGAACTATTTGTCTATTGATTTATCTATCAATATGACTACCCAATTGTCTATCTATCTGTCTAACTATCTGTATATTTTTCTATCTATTTATCTATCTATCTATCTGTATGCCTGTCTATCTATCTATCTGTCTATCTATCTAACTATCTATGTGTGTATTAATATGTCAATCTATCTTTATGTCAATCTATCTTTCTATCAATTTATCTGTCTATCTTTCTATTTATCTATCTATCTATCTATCTATATGTCTATCTATCTAATAATCTATAGATCTATCTGTTTATCTATATATCTTTCTATATATATATATATATTTATTTATTTATATGTCTAACTATTTAATTATCTATCAATTAATCAATCAATCAGGCTATATGTTTAACAAGCTATCTATCAATCTATCGATCAATCTGCCATTCTATCTTTCTATTTATGTGTCTATCATTCTATGTATATATAACTATATCTATCTGTCTATCAATCTATCTATCTATCTATCATTCAATCTATCTATCTATCTCTATATCTGTCTATCTATCTATCTATATATGTGTCTGTCTATCTATTCATTTGTTGTCTATATATCAGTTTATCTATAAATCTATCTATTAATCTATATATAAATCAATATATGAATCTGTCTTAAAATCTATCTATCAAACTATCTATATATTTGCCTATATACTATCTATCTATCTATTTGTTTGTCTGTATATTTGTATGTATGCCTTTCTTTCTATTTGCTTGCCTGTTTGTCTATATGTTTGACTATCTATCTGTCTATCTATCTACCTTTCTATCTGCCTATCTATCTATCTATCTATCTATCTGTTTATTTATCTATTTATCATTCTAATTATCTATTTATTTATATATATATATATATATTTGTCTATCAATATGACTTCCAATCTATCAATCAATCAATCTATCTATCTATCTATAAGTCTATCTAAATGTCTATCTATCATCTATCTATCTATCTATCAAACTTTCTATAATTCTATCTATAAAATAATCATTTTTTCTATATATCTTTATATCTTTTTATCTGCCTATCTATCTATTTGTTTATCTATCTATATATTTTTTTATTTATATATATAACAATTTTAAATAAATGTATCTATCAGTCTATCTATCAATCAATCTATTTGTCTATCTATCTATCTATCTATCTGTCTATCTATCTATCGATTTATCTATATATATGTATAATAATCTTTCGATCTATTTGTCTATCTATTTGTCTATCAATATGACTCTCAATTTGTCTATCTAAATGCCTATCTTTTTGTGTTTTATATATGTCTATCTATTTGTCTATCAATCTGTCTATCAACTAATCTATACATTTGCCTATCAATATTTCTATCATTCAGTATATAAATCAATCATTCTATCTATCTATCTATATATCTTTCTGTCTATCTTTTTATCTATCAATCTATCTATTCATATATCTATCAATTTATTTATCTATCTATCTATCTATCAATATCTATATCTATAAGACTATCTATCTATATATATCTATCTATATATCTATCTATTTATCTATCTATTTATCTATCTATTTATCTATCTATTTATATGTCTATCTATCTATCTATGTATATATATCAATCTTCTATTAATCTTCAATCAAATTGTGTATATATTTTCCTAACTGCTATCTGTCTATCTATTTGTTTACCTATCTATTTGTCTATCTATCTATCTATCAATCATCTTTACTTCTTTTTTTCTATCACTCTGATTATTTATATATTTATCTATCTATTTATCTATCTATCTATTTGTCTATCTATTCGTCTATCGACGTGTCTATCTATTAGTCTATCTATTTATCTCTTGTCTTATAATCCTTCGATATATTTGACTATCTAGTTGTTTATCAATCTGACTATCTATCTATTTATCACTCTTTATATCTATCTATCTATCTATCTATCTATATGTGTATCTAAATGTTTTTTAATCTGTCTAAATTTCTTTCTATAATTCTTACTATCAATCTGTCTATGAATTTGTCTATCAATCTATCAATCAATCAATCATTCTATATATATATATCTATGTTTCTTGCTATAAGTATAACTATCTATTTATCTATTAATCTATCATACTATCTATCTGACTATCTATCTGTCTGTATGTCTGTCTGTCTTTCAATCTGTCTATTAATATATCTATCTATCAATTTCTTTATCTTTCAATCTTTCTATCAATCAATCATTTTATCTATATGTTTGTCTATCTGTCTATCTGTCTATATATCTATCTTTCTATCAATAAATCTATTTATCCTTCTATCATTGTTTCTATCTATTTATCTTTCTTTCTTTCGATCTGTCTGTCTGTCTATCTTTCTGTCTAACTATCTATCTATCTACTATCTTTCTATCTATCTATCTATCTATGTCTTTAACTAGCTATCTATCATTCTATTTATCTATCTATCTATCTATTTATCTATCATCTGTCTATCTATATGTTTATTTTTTTATATACCTATATATCTATCTTTCTGTCTATCTATGTGTCTATTTATCTTTCTATCTATCTGTCTATCTATCTATCTATCTGTCTTTAAGTCTATTTATCAATTTCTCTTTATGTATATCTATCTATCTATATTATCTTTATGTCTATTTATCAATTTTTCTATATGTCTATCTATCTATCTAACTATATATCTATCTATCTATATATCTCTAAGTCTATCTATCTATCTATATATGAATCTATCTGCCTATCTATTTATCTATTTGTCTATTTATGTATCTATCAATCTATCATTTTGTCTATCAATCTATCTATGTGTCTATCTATCTATTAATCTAACTATTTATCTATCTATCCAACTATCTTTCTATCTTTTTATCTATCTATCTAACTTCTATCTATCTATCTATCTGTCTATATATCTGTCAATTAATTTGTCTATTAATCTATGTATCTATCTATATTTATTTATGTCTATTTATCTTTCTATCTATTTGTTTATCTATCTATCTTTCTTTCTTTCTATATGTTTTTCTATCTGTCTAACTATCTATTTATCTATCTTTATATCTATATATCTATCTGTCTGTCTATAAATCTGTCTATTAATCTATCTATCAATCTATCTATCATTCAATTATTTTATCTCTCTAAATTTATGTCTATCTATCTTTCAATCTATTTAATAATCTTTCTATATATCTATTTATTTATCAGTTTATCTTTTTTTTATCAATCTATCTGTCTATCTATTTGTCTATCTATTTGTCTGTCTATAAGTCTGTCTATCTATCTATGTATTTAGCTATCTATCTATATGTCTATCTATCTATATGTATATCTATCTATCTCTCTATATCTCTATTTATCTATCTATATATCTATCTATCTTACTATTTATCTATCTGTCTATCTATCTGTATATATATATATATATATATATATATATATTTGTCTATATATATATATATATATATATATATATCTATCTATCTATCTATTTGTCCATCTGTCTATCTATCTGTTTATCTTTCTCTCTCTATCTATCTGTCTATATATCCATCGATCTGTCTATCTATCTATATATCTATATATCTATATTTCTATCAATCTATCTATCAATCTGTCTATCTATATATCTATCTATATATCTATCTGTCTATCTTTCTATATATCTGTATATCCATCTGTCTATCATTCTATCTATCAATCTATGTATTTATCTATTTATCTATCTATCTGTCTGTTTGTATGTCTTTATATCTATCTACCTATCAATATAAATATCTATCAAAAGTCCTCTGGATATTTCTACTGGTTATTCGAAACTGTATTACAATTTACACAACATTCAATACAAGTAAATTTGAAAGCTACTAAAAACCAGTGCAATTTTACAAGATTTTACAATCTGGTTATGTGGCATCCCTTGGGCGAGATGATGATTCAGTTGATTTGCTTGGTTCAACTGGTTCTGACCCAATCCATGCAGAAAATAAGATAGCTACCTAGACTATTGTAGTTGAAGTTGACCTAGTGGCTAAAAATTGCATTATAGGTTGCCCAGCCCATTTGTCCAAAAACAAACCCAAGGATAGTAGTATAATATATCTAACCATTTCAATTATTAAATTTGGTCATACCTACCCTAATCATATTTACTTGATCACAATTGATCACCAATTTAATTTTTCCATGGTATATGAGAATGGTGAGCATATTGCAAATAAGAAGGAATTGGTTTATGTAGATTAAAAGTTGTTTTCAATCCCCTTTTACACATAAACAGATCACTTTCACATGGTAATTAAAAGTTAATGATGGCACTAACCTTATTTCCCACATTGGTTTATCTTAATTTCATACAAAACTGATGGTCATCTCCGTGAAATTTGCAAGTATTCATTTGCCCTAGGACAAACTAAATGATGAAGAGATAGAACAAGGAATGCTACAAAAGAAAACAAGGGATGATGGGCCATAACTGTACACACCCAAAACAAAGTTCTCCAATTAATCATTGTAATTTTTTAAAAGCAAGAAAATTCACACAAGAAAAAGTGGAACTTTCATCAAGGTTCAATATCGATGAAAATTAATCTAGCATGCATATTCCAATCCTTTGGAATGTGGCTCAACAACACAATGTGCACCAGCAGCCATGGCAGGGGCTACATGGTGCTTGCTCACCACATACTCATAATTCAGGGCAAACAAAAATAGGTTTAGATACACAAAATGTAGAACAACATGTGAATCAATTTATAATAGCTACAGCTCATACTTCATTAACAAGATCAAGAAAACAACAATAATCTAAATGTAAAGTGGGCTCGCCAAAGCTCATATTCATGAGATCACATTTACGCTACATAAAAGTAAGTGTTTTCACAATGTGAATGTCATTTTCTAGAGTAAATATGAATGACTAATAAAATTTACTCGAACTCCATTGTAGCTATCAGGGCCCATTTCAAGTTATCCTTGTTTCCATTGACCCCAGCATGAGTCTCCAATCTTGCATGATACTATTTGTGCCCCAGGTGAAACTAAATTGAGCAATAGCTTTGAAGAGAGAGATGAAAATATAAAACCACTATGAAGGAATAAACCAACAGCAGTAGACAAGTGTGGTACCTATGGATGGAAAGTAGCAGCAATAGTAGCAACATGTGTACAATGAGCAGAGGAATCAGTTACAATGCATAGAGTTTTTTTCTCATCATAAATATTAAGAGAAATTGTACAAACATCTAGCTTGCTAAATATTTGAAAATTTTTTTCGTCCCTAAAAGTGTAATTCACATTGCATCACAACACAACTCATGATATCCATCTGTAAGAAAACTAGGCACTAATAATCAAGAAAAGTATACACTAATAATTGCATCACAACACAACCCATCTGGCATGAAATAATAGGGTGACACATCAAGTGGCAGTCTAGCATGAAATAATAGGATGACACATCATGTGGCAGTCTGGCATGCAATAATAGAGTAACACATCATATGGTAGTCTAGCAGGCAATAATAGGGTGACACATCATGTGGCAGTATGGCATGCACTACATGGAAGTCTACTATGTGATTGTGCTAGTCTGTAATGCACCACGTGCATGTGTGCAGCAGTATCAATGTGTATGTAGTGTGACACAAATAAGGTGGCAGTGTGGCATGTGCCATGTGGCAGTGTGCATAATGGATGCATGTGTGGAGAGCTAGTGGGTAGTTATATGAAATAGTGTGGCATGCTTTGTGAAGTAGTGTGGGCAGTGAATGCATGTAGTGTGTTATGATAGTGAGCAAAATAAATATAGTGCTAAAAAATTTTAAAAAAAATAATAAAAAATGATTTAGTGTGTGGGTTATATTTTGGTTGATAAATTTTTTGGCTGCATCAATTTGTGTTGGCTAGGACTAAAGGAAGTAATCTAGCTTTCTTCTAGTCACATCTGGCTCTCCTCTTCTAAATGCAGGCTCAAACTACATCAATTTTAATGCTCAAACAGTATCAACACAAATACAAAATCTCTCATTTCGCAGCAGAAACATTTCAAAAAACAAAAACAAAATCAAAATCAAAATCAAAAATAATATCAGAATCAAAAACCAAAACCTATATGAACATGTGACACTTGAAGTTGTCATCTTTGAAAATTGATGCCATGTTTGCACATCAGATGTCCTACAAAGAATCATGGTTAGGTTAGTCAACCAAACAAAGAACAAAACTAGAATTAAGAACAATGATGCCACCAAAAAAATCTCCTCATGTTAGCTACACATAGGCAAAAATCATGTGCCCACAAGTTACTCACTATTCATTCTTCAAGAAGTGGAAAGATAAAAGCTTTTAGACTGCAAATCTAGTGAAAGATTTGTGTTGGAGTAGCTCTTTCAACTTATCATCACATATTATTCTCCACCTATCTGATGGATCATTTAATAAATAATTGAAATTGAAGAATAGCACCATAGATTCTAATCGAGGGGAGGTGAAGATGATGAATGTTGGCATAGCAGTAGATTATTTTCTTTTATATAGTCTCACATCTTCTTTACAACATCAGAACGAGATAATGTATCTTCACCTATACTACTAAATTTTATGAGAGCGTCTGTAAGATGAATAGGAAACCAGAAATAAAAAAGTTAAGAAATAATTAACAAAAACCAAAAATAGTTCAAAAATAATTTTGATACAAAAATTACATGGTTAAATCAAAAATATAACATAGCTTAATCAACATTTAAAACTAAATCATCCTTATAATTAGCTGGTGCATTTGTGCTAGCCCCTCCTATTTTTGGTTTCATCAACATTTAAACTAAAAATAGTTCACCTATACCCTCAAGCTACTTTTGCCAACTTCTAATTTTTTGTATGTGTGAAAAATAAATTGGCAAGTTTTTTGTGTATAGAAGTATATTAGTACACATGATTCATTATAAACAAAAAAATGTACATGTAAAGCAAACATAGACTGCACTAAATAAGCAACTTCACACACACCACACAACTACTACTTTGGATATATATACTTTAAGCACATTTTTTTAAAAACATAATGATTTACTGTATTACTAATCAAATTATCTATCATATTACTTACGTGAACATTATATAATGATGGAATAATTACTTATTATAAATGTATACAAGAAATAAGTTATCATGCATGGCCAGTGTGCTTTGAGAATGCATGGTATCTTGCTCTTCTTTGAAATTCAAATATTAAACAAGACATCAATCTATCTATTGTCTTAATGTATAAATATCTTTCTATTTATTATTTTATAAGTCAATGTGTCTAACTATCTAACAATATATCTAACTACCTAACTAAATATCTATCTATCTATATATCTATCTATTAGTCTAAATGTCTATATGTCTATCTTTTTTTAGTCAATCATTCAATCTATCAATCTATATGTCTTTCATCCTATCTATCTATAAGCATATCTATTTAATTTTCAATCAATTTATATGTCTATATAACTATTTGTGTATGTGTCTATTAATCGATTTATCTTTCTATCGATGTGTCTTTGTGTTATTGTGTCTATCTTTCGATCTGACTATCTATCTATCTATTTGTATATCTATCTATCTATTTTTATGTGTATATGTCTATCATTCTAACAATCAATCTATCTATCTATCTATTTGTGTATCTATATATATATATATCTATCTATCTATCTGTCAATCAAAAAACTAGTCAATATGTCTATCTCTTTATCTATCTATATGTTTATCTATCATTATATATAACTTTCTATCTATCTATGACTATATGTCTATTGGTTTATTCGTCAATCTAACTATTTCTCAATATGTCTGTCTATCTATCTATCTATCTGTTTATCTATCTTTCTGTCTATCTATCTATCTATCTATTGGTTTTTCTTTATATCTATCTATTTGTCTATGTGTATATCTATCTATTTGTCTATAAGTTTATCAATCAATCAATCTTTCTATCTATATATATCACAATTTCTCTATCTATCTACCTTTCTATATGTCTATTTATGTATCTATTTATCTACCTGTTTGCCTGTCTATTTCTCAATCTATCTCTCAGACTATCTATATATTTATCTATCTATCTGTTTATCTATCTATCTATCTAATGATTTGCCTATTTATTTAACGATATGTCTATCTGTCTATCAATATATCTATATCAATATCTGTCTGTCTATCTATCTATATAACTATATGTATATCTATATATTTTTCTATTAGTCTATTTGTCTATCTATCTATATGTGTTACTATCAATCTATCAATATATATATCAATGTATTTATCTATCAATCTATCTATCTATTCATCTATCTATCAATTTGTCTATCTATCTAACTATTTAACTATCTATCAATCTATTTGTCTATCTATCTAACTATTTAACTATCTATCAATCTATCTGTCTAACTATACTATCTTTTTATCTATCTTATTTCTCTATGTTTATCTTTCAACCTATCTATCTAGCAATCTATTTATTTATGTATCTCTTTATATGTCTATTTATTTATATGTTTTCTATCTATCAATCAATCTATCTATCTATCTATCTACCTTTCTATATGTTTATCATCTACAATATATTGGTCTATCAATCTTTCTATCTTTCTATCTAACTATCTATTTATTTGCCAATTAGACTTCTATTTTTGTATCTTAGTGTCTATCTATGTGTCTATATGTCTATCAATCAATATATCTATTTATCTATCAATCTATTAGTCAATATATTTGTCAACTAACTATCTATCTGTCTATTTATCTATCTATCTCTCTATATATCTATCTAAATTTCTATCTATCTAATTGTCCATCTAGCTGTCTAACTAAGTTTCTATCTATCTATATGTATATCTTTTACATATCTATCTCTATATCTTTTCACTATGATTGTCTATCTCTCTATCTATTTGTTAATTTATCGATATGTATATTAGTCTATATATCTATCTATCTATGTATCTATCTGTCAATCAGTCTAACAATCTATCTACCTATTATTATAGTCGACTATCTATCAATCTATCTATTTGTGTATATGTTGCTCTATCTATTTATTTTACTATATATCTATTTGAACCTCTATCTATCTATCTGTATATCTATCTATCTATATTTCATATTATCTAGCATCCTACTTATATGTATTTCTATTTGTCTATCTATCTATCACTCTATCTATCTATCTGCCAAATGACTAACTAACTAACTAACTATCTTTCTATCTATCTGATGTGTCTATCTACATATATGTTTATCTATGTATTTGTCTATCTTTAAATCTATCTTTTAATAAATCTATCTTTCGATATATCTATCAATCTCTCGATATGTCTCTTTGTATATATATATATATGTATATCTTTATCTATCTATATGACTATACTTATATCAGTCAATCTATCTATATTTTTATCTTTCTATCTGTATATTTATCTTTTGTTTATCTATATATCTTTCTACATGTCTATCTATCTATCTATCTATCATTCTTTCTAACTATCTATATTTTATAGATTTATCTTGTATCTATGTATTAATCTGTCTTTATATTTAGATATCTATCTATCTGTATATCTCTCTATCTGTCTATTTGTCTATTTGTAAATATTTTTATATGTCTATCTATGTATAATGAATGTATCTATCTATTTGTCTGTCTATGTGCCTTTCTATCTATCTATCTATTTGTCTATCTGTCTATCTATATTTCTATTTATCTTTATATCTGTCTATCTATATATCTTTTGTTTTCTTTGTCTATCTATATATTTGACTATCTATTTATATATCTATATGCCTACCTGCATATTTATCTATCTGCCTATATATCTAAATGTCTATATTTCAATATGTCAATTTATCAAAATGTCTACCTCTTTATCTGTCTATCTATCGATCTAACAATCTAGCTATCGATATGTGTATCTATCTTTCAATATATTTCTGTATATGTCTATTTTTGTTTCAATCAATCAATCAATCTATCTATATGTCTATCTATCTATTTCTTTGTCTAACTATCTATCTATCTCTCTATTTATCTATCTTTCTATCAATTTGCCTATTTGTGTATATGAATATCTATTTATCTATCTTTTTTTTATCTGTCAATCTATCAAACTATAAATCTAGGTATTTGTCTATCATATATATTTGTGTATTTGTCTAACCATCGATCTGTGTTTCTATCTATATGTTTTTTAGTCATTAGTCTATTTATCTAAATTTCTATGTGCCTATCTCATTATTTGTCTATTTACCTCTATATATATATATATATATATATATATATATATATATATCTATTTGTCTATCTACCTATCAATTTATTTATTTATCATTCTAATAGTCAATCTGTTTATCTGTTTATCTATATATCTATACATCTATCTGTCTTTCTATTTGTCTATCTATATATCTGAATATCTATCTGTCTATCTATCTATTTTTCTATCTATCTACCTATCTACCTACCTATCTGAATATCTATCTATCTATATGTGAATCTATCAATCTATCTATTTATCTATCTATCTATCTATCTATTTGTATGTCGGTCTGTCTGTTTATCTATATATTTGCCTATATGCCTATCTATATATGTTTCTATCTTTCTATTTGTCTTTCTACATATCTATCTATATGTCTATCTTTATATCTATCTATCTATCTATCTATTTATATGTATATCAATCTAAAAGTCTCTCTATCTATCTTTTTGTCTATCATTCTATTTGTCTATATGTCTATCTATCTATTTATATTTTTATAAATCTATTTACCTATAAATATATATATATATATATATCTATCTATCTATATTTATATCTTTCTAATTATGTATCTATGTATCTGTCTATCTATCTATTTTTATATCTATCTATCTATATAACTATCTAGCTATTTGTTTATCTATCTATCTATCATTATATCTATTTTTCTGTATATCTATCTATTTGTTTATCTATCTATTTGTCTATATATTTGTATGCTTATTTATGTTTATGTCTATCTGATTATATATGTTTCTACTTATCTTTATATCAATCTATCTATATATTTTTCTTTCTGCCTATCTACATTTGTGCCCCTATATATATATATATATCTATCTATTTTTTTATCTATCTCTCTATCTATTTATGTGTCCATTAGCCTATCTATATATCTATCTATCTAACAATAATCTAATCTCTCTATTTATCTAAATATATGTCAGACTATCTATATATATGACTATCTATATATCTAACCATCTTTATATCTATCTACCTATCTGTATATCTGTCTATTTGTCTAATTGTCTATATATCTATAAATCTATATGTTTATTTATATATTTGTCGATCTATTTGTCAATCTATCTATCTAACTATCTTTGTATCTATCTCACTATCACACTATTTATCTATTTATTAGTCATTCTATCTTTGTATATATCTATCTATCATAATATATGTCTATATATCTATTTTTCTATATATCTATCTTTCTATTTGTGTATGTGTATATCTGTTTATCTGTCTAATTATCCATCTATCTTAATATATATTGTGTTTCTATATATCTATATTTATTTTTATAAGAATATCTATCTATCTATCTAACTATCTATTTATCTAAATTTCTATCTATCTATGAATCTATCTATCTAGCTATCTATATATCTATCTATCTTTCTATCTGTATGTATATATATATATATATATATATATCTCTATCTATTAATCAATCTATATATTTTTTATTGTTTTATCTATAATTCTATTTATCTAATTGTCTATCTATTTTTCTATCTATCTGAATATCTATCTATATGTCTATTTGGTCATATAACTATATGTTTATCTATTTAACTTTGTATCTATCTATCTATCTGTCTGTCTGTCTATCTTTCTATCATTATATCTATTTATCTTACTTACAATTTATTTATCTATATTCCTATCTATCTGGCTATCTACCTATTTATTTATATACCTTTATATCTATCTTTCTATTTGTCTATCTATATAGCTATTTATGTGTCTATATATCTATCTATCTATCTATTTGTCTATCTCTTTATATGTCTATATTTATATTTTCTGAACTATTTATTTATATATCTATTAAACTATCTATCTTCTAATCTGTCAATGAGTAAATCTATCTATATGGCTCTCTCTATCTGTCTAACTATATAACTATCTAATTATCTAACTATTTCTCTTTCTATCTATCTACATATCTATCTTTTATTATATCTATCTATCTACTTATATATATATATATATATATATATATATATATATATATATATATATATATATATATATATAGTTTATCTATCTATATCTCTGTATGTCAATCTGCCTATTTGTCTATCTATTTCTCTATCTATCTATCCATATTTCTATCTATTTTTCTGTATACTTATAAACTATCTATCTTTTTATTTACCTATCTTCAAATTTGTCTATATGTGCACATATATATTTGTCTATATGTTAATCTATTTATATGTCTATTTGGCTATTTGTCTATATGCCTTTCTTTCTATCTATCTCTCCATATATGTATCTATCTATCTATCTAACTACCTCTCTATCTATCTGTCTATGTACATATCTTTGTATTTGTGTATATGTCTCTCTATCTGTCTATCTACATGTATATCTATCTATTTTACTATTTTTTAAATGTCGATATATCTATCTCTCACTTTGTTTAAATATCTTTAAATCTATATATCTGCTTATTTAACTATCTAATATTTCTATGTTTCTATCTATCTTTATTTCTAACTATTTAACTATCTTTCAGTCCATTAGTCAATCTATATATTTATGTATCTATATATATATATTTGTCTTTTTTACTATCTATATATCTATCTATCTATTTGTATATCATTATTTCAATCTATCTGTCTATATCTCTATCTGTTTATCTGTTAAGCTGTCTATCTATCTATATATTTATCTATATGTCTGTCTTTATATCTATATATTTGTCTGTCTATCTATCTGTTAAATTTTATATCTATCAATATATCAATCTATTTATCTATCGATATATCTAATTAACAATATATGAGTGTATCTTTCTATATATCTATCTGTGTAACTATCAAATAGTCTATATGAATGTCTATATATCTATCTATCTATCTTTCTTTCTTTCTTTATATCAATCTACTAACAATCAATATGTTATTTTCCTATCTACATATTTATCTATCTAACTATCTAACTATATCTCTATTTGTCATCTACCTATTTGCCTATCGGTCTATCTATCTATCTATCTAATTTCTATCTTTCTATTTATCTAATTATCTTCCTATCTATCTATATTTTTATTTAACTATTTGTCTATTTGTCTATTAGTCTATATGTATACATGTCTATTAGTCTATTTATCTACTTATTTATCTATATGTCTATATGCCTATTTGCCTATATGCATATTTGTCTATCTATATATTTATCAATCTATTTACCTACCTATCTATGTATCTATATATATGTATATCTGTCTATGTATCTATTTATTTATTTATTTATTTATTTGTTTGTCTATATGTCAATCTATGTTCAAGTATATTAGTCTATCTATTTATATATCTATATATCTTTCATTTTATCTATCTATCTATAATTCTATTTGTCTATCTATCCATTTGTCTTTCTATCAATCTATCTATTTATATATCTATCTATCTATCTATCTATCATTCTATATATCTATCTATCTATCTATCTATGTATCTATCTTACTTTCTATCTATATATCTGTGTATCTACCTATCTATCCATCTATCTATCTATTTGTCGATGTATCTATGTGTCAATGTGTCTATCTATCTAACTATTTATCTATCTATATATTATCTATCTATCTATCTATCAATCCTTATATCTTTCTATCTGTCTTTATTTCTATCTTTCTATATGTATATCTATCTATAAGACTATCTTTATATCTATCATCTATCTGTCTATCTATATGTCATTTATCTATTTATCTATCTATCTGTCTATCTGTATATATTTCTAACATTTTATATATCTATTATCCATCTATTTGTATATTTTTATATCTGTATATCAACCTATATTTCTTTCTCTCTATATGTCTACATGACTATCTAAGTACCATTCTATTTGTCTTTTTTTCTATCTATTTATTTATATATATACCTATTTATATATCTGTCTATCTATCAATCTGACTATCAGTCTCTCTATCTATATGCTTATTTACTTATCAACTTATTTGTCTATCTAATTAACTATCTATATATCTATCTATCTATATATGTGTTTGTGTATATATATATATATATATATATATATATCTATCTATCTATTTGTCTATCTGTATATCTGTTTATTTATTTATCTATCTTTTGATCTTTCTATCTATATGTGTATCTTTATACTTGTCTATCTATTTATTCGTATATCATTCAATATATTTATATATCTTTCTATCTATATGTCTTTCTATTTATATGACTATTTTTGTATCAATCGATCTATTTTTTTATATATCTATATGTCAATATGTAAATCTATCAAATTTGTCTATCTATCTATCTATCTATCTGACTATCTATATATCTATGAATTTTATCTATTTCTCTATCTATATATCTCTCTATCAGTCTTTTTGTTTATCTACTTATTTATCAATCTGCCAATCTGTGCATCTGCCTATCTGTCAATTTCACTATTTGTCTATCTATATATATTCTTTTCTATCTATCAATATATTTGTTTATTTCTATGTCTCTCTATCTCTCTATATGTCTATATGTCTATCTACCAATCTTTATTGCTTTCTATCTATCTATATGACTATATCTTTATTAGTATGTCTATCTATCTATTGAAATATCTATATATCCATGTCTATTTGCATAACTATCTATCTTTATATAAGTTTATCTATCTATCTATCAATTTAAAATTCTATCTATCTATCTTTATATCTATCTGTCTATCAATCTATCTTTGTGTGTATATATATATCTGTCAGTCTATCTTTCTATTTGCCTATATGTCTATCTATTTATTTATGTCTATCAATCTATCTATTTATCTCTATATTATTCTATGTGGCTATTTGTCTATTTGTCTACCTATATATCTTTCTATCTATTTTTTATCTATTTATTTGTCTGTCTATTTGTCTATTTATCTATCTATCTATTTATCTATCTATCTTTATATCTATCTATCTATCTATCTATTTATCTATCTATATATTTATCTATTGATATGTTATCTATATAGCTGTCTATCTATCTATTATCTATCGATTAACTATCTATTATTTATTTATTTGTCAATCAATCAATCTATCTATATATCTAACTATTTCTATATTTGTCTATATATCTATTTGTGTATCTATCTATCTATATATTTATTTGTCTATCTATCTATCTATCTAAGTAATTAATCTTCTATCTATCTATTTTTCTAACAATATAAAAATGTTTTTATCTATCTGTCAATCAGGCTATCTTTTTATATGTCTAACTAACTATCTATCAATGTATCTAACTATCTTCTAATCTATTTATATATCTATCTTTCTATCTATCTATCTTTCTATCTATCTATCTGTTATATACTTATCTATCTATTGATTTATCTACCTTTTGATTTATATGTCTATCTAAATATCTATCTATAAGTTTATCTATCTTTCAATCTGTCTTTTTATATATTAATCAATCTATCAATCTATCAATCTATCTTTATATTTATCTATCGATCTATCTATCTGTCTAACTATGTAACTGTATTTCTATCATTAATCTATAAGTCAATGTGTGTGTATATATATATTTATATTATATTTATATATTTATTATTTATATCTATCTATCTTTTTATATATTATATCTATCTGTCTTTTTATATTATATCTATCTTTATAAGTCAATGTGTGTATATATCTTTATATATTATATCTATCTGTCTTTTTATATATATTTATTTATTTATATTTATATTATATTTATATTTATATTATATTTATATGTATATGTGTATCTATCCGTATAATAGTCTATCTTCCTATCTAACTAGTTATCTATCTATATATTATCCAGTTTATCTAACTATTTGTATATTTGTTTATCTATCTATCTATATATTATCCAGTTTACCTAACTATTTGTATATTTGTTTATCGATCTATCTTGATTTCTATTTGTACATATGTTTATCTATCTATATGTATAACTATCTATCTGAATATATGTCTATATTTTCATGTATATATATATATATATATGTATTTTTCTATTTACTATTTGTGTATTTATCTTTCTGGTGATCAATTTATTTATCATTCTATTAATATGTCTATATGTCTATCTGTTTATCTATCTATTTGTATATCTACCTATATGTCGATATGTCTATATATTTATCTATCTATATATCTTTTTATCTATATGTATATCTATCTATCTGTTTATCTCTCTATCTCTCTATCTTTCTATATATCTATCTATCAATCTATATATATTTATATCTATGGAATGATTATATGTTTATCAGTCAATTTGTCTATCTATATATCTTTCTGATATGTCTATTTATCTATTTTTTATATATCTATGTATCTATATTTTTATATGACTAACTATCTATCAATCTATCTAATTTTCAATCTATTTATCTCTCTATCTATCTGTCTATCTTTCATCTATCTATATATCTATTTATATATCTATCTATATGCTATATATATATATATATATCTCTCTCTCTATTTATCTATCTATCTTGCTATTTGTCTATTCGTCGATCTATTTATCTATCTATCTGCCTTTATGAATATCTCTCTATATCATTATATCTCTATCTATCTATCTATCAAACTATTTATCTATTAAACTGTCTATCTATTTATCGATTTATATCTATATATTTTTCTATCTATTTGTCTATTTGTATGTTTATCTATTGATTTATATTTATGTCTATCTATCTATCTATCTCTCTACTTATCTATCTATATAGTTATCTAACTATCAATCTGTATATTTGTATATTTGTTTATTTGTCTATTTGTCTATTTGTCTATCTATCTATATATGTATCAATTAATTAATCAATCTATAAATTTATATATCTATCTATTTATCTATTTGTCTATCTATCTAATTATCTAACGGTCAAACTATCTAATTGTATAACTATATAACTATGTTTCTATCTATTAGTCTACTAGTCTATCTTTTATCTTTTATCTATATATCTATCTGTCTGTGTATATATCTGTCTACCAATCTATTTATCTATATAACTATCTATTGTGCTATTTTTTATTTGTCTATCAGTCTATTTGTATCTTTATCTATAAATTTGTCTACCTATCTCCCTATGTGTCTATAGTTCTATCTATCAATCTATCTATCTATCTATTTTATGTCTATTTATCTTTAAATATATCTATCTATCTATCTATTTATCTATCTGTCTGTCTATATATCTATCTATGTATCTATCTTTATGCCTATCTTTCTAACTTTCTACTAGTTTATCATCTATCAATCGAATGGTCTATTTGACTATCTATCTATCACTCTATCTGTCAGTCTAATTATCTATGTATCTTTCTATCTGTCTAATTGTCTATCTACCTATCTTTCTATCTTTATATCTATCTATCTATATAACTTTTTAACTATCTTTTTGATTATCTATCTATCTATCTATCTATCAAAATATCTATCTATTCATCATCTATTTATATGTCTAATTATCTATCTGTCTTTTAATTCTATCAGTCTATCTATCTATATATAAATCTATCTATCTATCTATATGTCAATCAATCTATTCGTCTCTATGTCTAGATAAATTTCATCTATCTATATATTTGTTTCTCTATCTAGCTCCTTATTTATCTTATCTATCTAATTATCTATGTGTATCATTTGTTATCTATTAATGTCTAATTCTCTTATCTATCTATTATCGATCTTTCTTGTGTCTGTCTGTCTATTTACATATTTATATATATTATGTTAAATCTATCAATATATGTATATGCCTATTTGATTCTTGTTATTGTCCCTATCAAGATTATCAAATTATTTATCTATCTTAATTATCAGCTTTGTCTAATTTCTAGTTATCTAACTATTTTCTGTAATAAATCTTTTTACCTATTAGTTTAACTGTCACTATCTTTTTGTCATTCTATTTTTGATATCAATCATCTATTGTCTGTCGAGCAATATATCTTATATCTATCTATCTTGTTTTTATATCAATCCTATCTGCCAATCTATCAATCTATTTATCTCACACACTTTCATTGTGTCTATCTATCTAATTCCTTATATATCTATCTATTGATTTATCTATCTATTTATCTGTCTATTATAAAATTTGACTATCTGTTTATCTGTCTATCAATTCTATTTTTCTACATATATATATATATATATATATCATCTGTTAATCTATAAATCTATGTATCTATCTATCTCTCTATCTATTGATCTATCTATTTATATAATTTTGTAAATGTCTATTTCTGTATCTATTTAACTATATAACTATGTTTCTATCTATTAGTCTATTATTATATCTATTTATCTGTCTATCTATCTATACTTTTGCCTATCATATATAATGCTATTCTGCCAATGTTTTATCTATCAGTTTGTCTATCTAACTATCTGTTATATGACTATTAGCCTATCTATCTCTTTATCATACTATCTATCTACCTATCTT